>JAEQML010059232.1:0-28944 GCA_016904865.1 Pissodes strobi
AAGGTAGAGTGCGATGAAAACATTTTGGCGAGCATGTTTGCTTTTTCCTTGGCTGTAGTCGCCGTGATGCCACGTTCGTCCGTCAAAGGTGGGAGAGACGTTTTTGTAAAGTTGTTACTTACTGCCTTTGCTACCGACCAGAAATTCCTGGAGCCACTGGGGCATTGCAAAAGTTTATTCCTGATCCTTTGATTGTGTTTGTCCTTAGTTTCGTCGATCACACGCTTGCACTCGTTTCTCGCTTCGATAAAATAATTGCGATTTTCAGCGGTCTGATTTTGCTGCCAGTACTTATAGGCTTGCTGTTTCCTTCCTACGGCTCTTTCGCATCTTTTGTCGAACCAGGGCTTTCCTTTTGATGGTAACTTGATGGAATTTGGGATGTATGCTTCCATTCCTGAGGAGATTACTTGCATGATCTCTTCGCAGCAGTCTGACGGGTCGTCAGTGGCAAAGCAGAAGTCGAGCCAAGGAAAATCTAGGTAAAACTGCCTTAGATCGTCCCAGTTTGCAGAATTGTAATGCCAGATTTTGCGAGGCAATGGTGGATCGTTCTGTATGAGTGGCAATTCACAAACCGTTGTAATAAGTTTGTGGTCGGAGGTACCTAATGGCGGACCAACTGTAACCTTGTACTGATCAGGATTGGTGGTCAGAAAAAGATCCAGGAGGGCGGCGAATTCGCCCCTCTCTGAGATTCGAGTTGGTTCGTCTACAAGTTGAGTAAGCCCGCAGCTGATGGCAAATGCTTCAGCTTCTCTACCTTCGTTGTCGGTCTTGTTGTGATGTTTGAGCCAGTTGGTGTTGTGGGCATTGAAGTCTCCCAGAACGATTATTTCTGAACTGGAGTGATCGACCTGTATTGAGTCAAAGGTGGTAGCTAGTGTTGAGAAAAAGCTTTGGTAGGCTCTATCGCTCGGAGGGCGGTAGAGGCAACATATAAACTTGGTTAATCCCTTGGCGGTGAACTTGAGCCACATGACGTCAAGGTTGTTCGGTTCGAGTGTTTCCTCGCGGTGACATGAAAGGTCGCTTCGGACAAAAAGGCATATTCCGAACTTATATCTAAATCGGGTATGTAAGTCGTAACCAGGATAGAGGTAGTTCACTGTTGTTGTTGTAGAACATACTTGTGTTTCTGTAAGGGCTAATATGTGTGGTCTATTTGCTTGTAGATGTTGGTGTACCGAATTTATGTTTGTATTTAGGCCTCTTATGTTGCAGAAATCTATTCTAAATTGGTTCGGTATCTTTGCTGTCTGTGAAATGCGGAATGAAGTGAAACTTCTGAGAGAGATATTAAGGAATTGAGTTTTATTTTTTAAAGTTTTTTTTCTCAACTTTTGCCCCCGTTTCGCCACTTTTTTTCCTTTTTTTCAAAGTTTTTTTCGCCGAAAACCGCGTTTCTCTAACTTTTTTTTATATATTTTCTTCTTTATTTCGTTTTATAATAATTTTATATCATCTTTTTTTTATTATTTTTTTTGTCTTATTTGGTTTTGTAATACTTTTATTAACTTTCCGAACAATCTCTAGTTTTTTTATTTTTGTTTTTTCTTATTTTTTCAATTTTTAAAATGAAATTGGTTGTGTTTTTTCATAAAGCATTATTTTCTTCCCATTTTTTGCCATCCCCGACCTCGTAGCTGAACTCCTTCTCCGTCTTTTCGCCGAAAACCTCATTTCCCTAACTTTATTTTTTTTATTATTTTTTTTTATTTCGTGTTATAATACTTTTATTAACTTTCCGAACAAATTTTAGGTTTTCTTTTAAATTTCATTCCATTTTTTCGAAAATTTTTGGGTATCTGGTAAGGTCGGGGTATAATATGTACATGTGGGTTGAAACCACTGGAACCGCGGAAGTTCCGAAATTGCCAACATCTTTTTAAAACATTTGAAAAATTTGGAAAACTCGGCAGACCATCTCATTGTATCTACAGCAGGCGCGTCTTCTCAATAAGGTCATTTCGTCAATGACCTACCTAATTTTAATTTAATTGTATTTTTTTTATTATCAGCTGAAAATTATTTTCTAAAAAGTGTGGATGCATTTTCATGCGAAAACTCTCCAATTTGTTCCGTTGATGCTAGATGCACGGCCGTATTTTAAATTCACCTTATGGCTTTTTACGGCAATTAGGGAACTGAAACTAAGACGGAGCGCGTAGATACGCGCTTTCTAACGAGTTAAAAAGAGACACATAGTTGACGAAATTGTCGACGGCCGGCCAATGATAGCGCTTTTGGCGCTCGCAGGTCCGCATGCTGCTTGATCTTTATGAAAACACACTCGAACCGCTCGGAGGAATAAAATATTAGATTGCAAGACATTTGGGTTACGGGTTAGACAAAGAAAAACTAATATTAATTGATGATATGGATATACGCATTGCGCTTGCAAAAACTTATAGGAAATTTAGTTGTTACGTTGAAGTCATGAGTCAAGTAGAGATTTTATGTACTATTCCAATGAGAACAGTTGAAAGTGAACCCTAAAAGGAATTAAACCTTTTTTAAGAAATACAATGGGGAATGGGTGAGTCAAGGTTGAGTACTTTAGCAATGTTAAGTATTGAAAAACCTTTAATTTAAATGAGCTAGTGATTGATCATTTCACCAAACAGATGGATAAAAGAATCCATTTGATTTACAAACACATAACTACATAAGTTTTGAGACTTATCTTTGGAACATTATTAAGTATTATAGTTTTATTTATAATTATTTATAGCTTGTTCAGAGCAGGTACCTACAAAGATTCATAATAAAGAAAAAAACATTTTGGGCGTCGCACCCCGAAAAGTTTTCTACTTCTGCGCTATCTGGCATGCGCCTCTGTCCACCTAGATTTGACCCACTTACCAATAAACTCACTAGCCGCGACTGATCTACAGACAACTGTGGGCAAAATAAAAACTCGATAATCATGTCACTATGGTAGCATCTTATCCGAGAAAATATGTTTAAAATGATAGAACATCGTTTTTTAGTTTGATGTTATTGCTGGTAAAAGAGGATTATGCATAAATGACAACATTTTAAAAAGCAATAGTTTACCTCAGAAGAATTGCGGTCCTATAGCACTTAATCCAAAGAAAATAGAAGATTCCTTCAATAAACCAAACTTTCTACACACACCTAATCGACGATCAAAATCCTAACCAAGACAAATCCGAAAACGAAAATATTGATGTCGCCGAAGAGCCCATATGGTTTAACGAGCATAAACCACATTTTTTTGTAAAGGGTTATTTGAAAGGTGTTTATTTTTATATGTTCTTAAAATAAATATACTACATACACACTTATAATTATGTTATTTATTTGAAGCTGTAAGCAGAAACATGATTTGGGAATTTATTCAAAGTTTTTAAATACCTTAAAATGGTGGGGAGTTGACCGGCGAGGTAAACTTGACCAGAATTACAAAAAATTAAATTTTTTGTTGTAAGTTCACCCATAATTTTTTAAAGTAATTTTTCTTCATTTTTTCCTATCGATATACTAAAAAACTGTCGGATTCCATTTTTCGGATATAAATAATGTTAACAACTATACAGTCCTTAGTCCACTGTATTAAGTAAAGGTAGTTAAAAAACATAAGTTAAAAAACTACGAATAATGAGTGTAAGTATCAATAATATACTTCAAGACCCATAATATAGCTCACATCAGTGCCCCGTTTTAATTTTTTTTTCACAAAGATAACTCCTACCAAAGTTTGAAATCGGTCAAATTCACCCTGTTTTCCGGTACCTTTTTCTTAAAAAAGTCCCTTGTACTTAGCCTTTCAAATAATAAGAATGTCTTGAATTACTTGAACCAATATAAGTTCTTGAGTTTTATAAATTTGAAGATCTGGGTTTTAACAAGTGTTTATGGGGTAACTCTAGGGATACTTTCTCTCACCCAAGAAAAATGCATTTTAATTTTCCTATTAATCGCTAAAAATAACCACTGGTTATTAATGAAATTTAATTTAGAGGTGTTTAATTCACTCTGTAACTATTTTAACCTCGATTCTCTGCTTTAACACTTTGCTTTGGAGTCTCGTTACATTTGCTTGACCGTCAGTGCAGTGGAGAACATGCTCTAGATCTACAGTCTAATTTGCATTTTTTCTTGATGACTTATTTCCTAGCAATAATCTCCCAGCCCACGTACTTAACGAACAAAATCCGTTGATTAGTTTTTACATTGCAGCGATTTGACAACGAGGGTATTTTTCGTTTTATTTAACGAGCAGTTCAATTGAACTTCAGTCATAGGTATGCATTTACTTTGGCTATCCACAGTAAGGAAGATTACGCCAACCCATATCCCCCTTTTCAGGTACACCCTCGATTAGACGTGCACATTCCCTACCTCTACCTTGTTATAAAACAAATGTACTTGAATGCAAATTCGAAAGGAATGAAAATACAATTCAAGCAAATCTAAAACCATATCAAAACCTCTGCAATTATCTACTTTAACAAAGACATACAAAGCAACTTAAACCTGTCTAATTATGCAGCATTAAGCGTTAATTGTCTTATAAAAGGTGAACTAAAGGAAGCGCACTTTTCTTAAATTACGGAAAAACTACTAGAAAAAGTAATTGTCCCCTAATGTAAATGTCATGTTTCGGACAAGTCATAATGGTCATTTAAATAGGAACTACGCCATTCTAATTTATTTACTGTTTTTCCAGCGTTTAAGTTGTCGGAAATTCTCAGAGCTTTCATGATTTGCTAATACGAAAATAGGCTTCTGATGGCCGTACTTTTATCGAAAAAAATTGGTAATTACGAAACTTTGGACCTTCTTACACACAACATCATCACCATAATAAATATTGAATGATTCAAGTTTCTATCTCTGATAGTTTGCGAGCCAGGGAGCCAGGGCCGTAGATAAGGGAGAGGTTTAGGGGGTTTTGAACAACCCCCCCCCCCCCCCCAAGGCTCCAAAAAATGTTTGCCTCCGGTCAGATATCTAGTTTTTGAGATAATAACTCAAATTAGTAAAAATGTGTTTTTTGTTTGTTTTGCGAAGAACGAATAATGCGATACAGCCAATCCTTAGAAGCTACCGTCGACACTCTCTTAACATGTCCAGTCGGTTTTTTTTATGTGACAGTGTGATGTGACTGATGTGTTTAAATACCTTAAAAAAGTGTCATTTAATTTTCAAAAAATTCAAAATAAAGCTGCAAATAAATAATTATTAAATTCGCAAAATTTGTTTTTTTTTTCGAATATCTTTGGAAGTATTCAGAAACTCTTAATTTTCAAAACGGCTCGACTCGAATTTGTAACACCCTGTAAGAACATTATGCAAGTTTAAATTCGAACATCACTTTTTATTTTATTGTTCTCATCTAAAATAAATTCTGGCAACGAGCAAATAAAGGAAGAAAAGTAAGGAAATAAACTACACAAATTGCAAAATATTTTTGTAAAGCTCGAGAAAATATGCTTAGCTTTTTCGATATACATATTATACTCGTAAACAAACAGTGATTAAACATGTAGTTGAACGTCGATGACCTCTCTAATTGGACGTTCAGAAAATTTGCATCATCTGACTCAATTCTTTTTAATAATATCAAAACAAGAAATGATCAACTGATTAAGACATCCTGCACAGTAACGCCATATTTGTGCAAATTATCTGTCAGCGGCTCATAATCAGACAATGTCGATGTTCTTTTGTTAAAATTTGCTCTGTGAGGAAATGGTTTATATATTTTAATTGCCAGTGTGAATACACATATTTTAACTCAGGTCATGATTCTGCATAATTATATGCATATAAAGCGCTAATTAAGTTTTATCAGCCCTATTCAAATTTCATAATTTTTGTGTAGCAGACGAAAAATCGGATTCACTAATAAGTTGCCATTATGTCTGACAAGTTAATTAGCACTCCTGGTGTTAATTGTGTTAAAATGAGTTGGGTTTGTCTGATTTGTTTTGAAACATGAATAATCACTTATTAGGACAAAATGAACGGACACTTTTTGGGCGGCAAGAATATCATACGTTTTACAGGAGGCAACTAATCGGTTCAGAGGCCCAATTCTTGAAATGTTGTGAAAATTTTCACCCGACGAAGTGATATTTTTGAATACTGGTTATGGTGAAACTAAAATTACCATTTGGCAACATCGAAATCTCGTTTAAAAAAGATTAATTTCAAGCAAAATCGAAAAGGCTTAACCGCTTTTGAATTTATAACCTAAATTCTTCTTTTTGTTTGTGTGTGTTGTAGCACGTGTAGACGATGTCAAACTGATAGGACCCAGTTATAAATCAATCAGTGCCTAGAACGAATACTAAAAACGTAATTTTACTATTTTTGGTTTTATGTATTTCCGGCCTTGTTTTAAAAGCTATCAAAAAAGCGAAAAATACTTTCTCATAACTACTTTTTAATTCTTTAAGTTTTCCGTAATGGCCTTAATCAATTTTTAGTTCGATGCTTAATTCCTGAGACCCTGTCAAAATAGTAATGTAATGTCAAACGTACCGATACGAGTTTCATTAGAAATTTCTTTAAAAAAATCAATAACTGATTGAGCACGTGCACGATGTTCACTAGGTAAATCATCTGAAGTAAAAAGAGAGCTAATATTATAGTTATAATTTTGAAAGTCAAAGCCGGAATTATCTCATGAAATATAAGGTGGTTAATAGTTCGTTTTCCTTCTATTCTATTTTTTTGTATGTTCGGCACACACACAAAAGGCAAATCCTATACCACTTAACGTGTGCGGAGAAGACGGTGGACGTTGGAGTTGAAGCGCTGTAGGTTGTAATTTTCGGGAAAGACGTTAGTCGGAAGTCCATTCTAGAGCCACGCAGTTCTCCAGACAAAGGTGTCTCGCTGTCTCGCAACAGCGACGTCCTAGGTGTTCTCAACTGGATCGTATGTTGATGAGCAGTTTGTATCTGACGGGTGTTTCTGTTTGGCACAACTCTGGTCGGAATCATAAGTGCCAGCTCGTTCGAACACCTTCCGTAGTAGCATCGATAGTAAAGAGATAGGTCGGCTACTTTTTCTCGATGTACGAGGCTATCAAGGTCTTTAGTCAACTCTGGGCCATCCACAAGACAGACTGCTCTCCTCTGTATGGAATCTAATATCTTGAGCAAGTGTTTAGGTATCTAGCTCCACACATGGGAACAGTATTCCAGAGATGGTCTAACTGGGCGTTATAGAGAAGAGCTGATGAGGTGTATACAACTTTTTTGCTCTATAGAGTGCTTCTAGCTGTTGTGCTGCTGCCTTGGCGATTTTGGTGAAGTGATTACGCCAAGACATGTTGTTTTCAACGTTGATGCCCAGCAAGCTTATAGATGAGGCCAGGGTCAGTGTTTGTCCTGACATTAATAAGTCAGGTCCTGCGGTGTTTGCTTTTCTGGAGTAGACAGCTACTTGAGACTTTCTTGCGTTAAACTGGACATTGCTTTCCTCACTCCATTCCACGATGACGTTCATATCCTCATTGATGGCAGCAATCTGATCTTCTTGCTCGTGTTGGGAATTGAAGTCACCGACATGAATATAAGAGCGCTGTCGTCTGCAAATCTGTAAATAGAATTGTTTGTCCTGTCTAAGAAATAGCTAATATAGAGCAGGAACAGTGTGGGAGATAATATACACCCTTGAGGAACTCCAGTATTGATTTTAAATTCCTCCGAGAGATGTTCATCAATACCATCTCGGAGGCTTCAATCCCTTAAGAAATTGGAAAGCCATAGAAACAGTGCTGGTGGTAGTCCGTATGCCCTCAATTTACTTGACAATCCATTATGCCTCACCCTATCAAATGCGTTGGATATGTCAAGAACCAAAACCAAAATAACGTTTATATTAAAATAAAAGCAGTAGTTATTGTAGTTCTATAATAATGACCGTGGAAGGACTACTGCGTTGTCTAAAATGTCGTAAATTGCACCAAGTGTTCGTGTTTCGATACTTGGACAACGTTGACGGTATAAGCCATATAACAGATCACGCTATCCTCACGGGTATACTATAATTATCACTTACCATTTTGTGGCCTATGGTACGCACGCATAAAAAAATGAAATATTCAAAACCTGTATAAACGAAATCTTCTTATGCACACTGCAGCACATAATATACAAATGCTCCTTAAATTTTCAAATTCACCAACTAATGAGGTGGTGAATATATTCACCAGATAACTAGCGCAAATTTTCATCAATTCTTAAAGGAATTTTCAAATTCACCACCGAATGAGGTGGTGAATATATTCACCGGATAACTAGCGAAAATGTTCACCAATTCTTAAAGATCAAGAATACGGTAGCCCACGGTTTCGGTCAAACGAGCTTAATTTTGCCTGGTGAAAATTTTCACCACATTTCAAGAGTGTTCTATTCTAGTTTTTGCATTTTGAAAGCTTAATTATTTTCTACTTTTTCAGAGTTTTTCATTATGACGTCGTTACTAGTAGAGATCCATTTCAAAGACGACGCGGGACGCGGCCCGCGTCCTAACTTTTGCTAACTCGGGCCTTAACCTTTACAAGACTAACGAAATAATATATCCCAAATCAAATTTTATTTTGACTGCGGGGAAATATGATTGTAAATATGCATATATAAATGCCGAATCTAGGACAAAATATCGAAAGACAAATAATCGAAGGACAAATAATCGAAAGACAAATGATCGAATGGAGAAATGATCGAATGGACAAATGATCGAATGGACAAATGATCGAATGAACAAATGATCGAAAGGACAAATGATCGAAAGGCAAATGATCAAACGGAAAATTGATCAAATGAACAAAAATTCTTTGATTTTTGATCCAAACATGGATCGGTGTGCAAACGTACGGAGATTGGGAATGCAAATCAACCGGACATTAACCCAATCAAACCAAGGCTAAACAAAGATAACCAAGGTAAAATTAAATTATGGGTAAATATATTAAATCGCAAAAGACAACCCATATTTCCTTTTGGAATGTGAATAATTAATGACGACATATCAAAAATTAACAACCATATCGAAGGATGACACATGGCATTTGAGAGCCAGTTGTCTGCTTATCATCCAACTATATGGAAGTTTATAGAAGGCATACAAAGAGAACAGTCATTAACAGAAATGAAAATTGCACAATTACAGTCGGCAATACTAGCAACTCCAAGAAAGAAAAAATACGAAGCCCTTGATTTAATAATCAAAAATGTAATGAATCAATTTTTAGTAGAAAATCCTATGGGATTCTTAAATAATTTAGCAGTAAATATTTATATGTAAACATATATAGTTTTATAGTATTGTTAGAAAGTGTGTAAAACATTAATATATTTTAATTATTTTTGTAATTCAAAATATATGTTTTATTTACAAAATAATGCATAGGTAGTTAATAAAAAATATATTTATCTAAAAATTATCTTTATTTAGAAAATAGACTGTGTTTTCGAAAAAAATCGATCATTTGTCTTTCGAACATTTGCCCATTCGATCATTTGACCATTCGATCATTTGTTCATTCGATAAGATGTCCATTCGATCATCTGTCCATTTGATCATTTGTACTTCGATCATTTGTAATTCGATAATTTGTCTTTCGGTATTTTGTCCGCATACGATAAATGCCAGTTTTTCAGTGTCTGCGGTCATCTAGCACTTTGTTATTGACAAGCAAACCGAAATAGTCTCAAATTCTTGAAGCTCCACGCCGCATGTCGATTATTTGTGAATGTTTTCAAGTGTTTATAAGGTAATTATATCCTATTTATTTTGTGCAACGAACTAAGTACCTTTCTAATCGTGTATATAATCGCTTAAATATATTTTGCATATCTCTTGATGCAAAATTGACCGCAATTTGTTTAGTGAGATATCTTGTCCCACGAGGCCTAAGAATGTTTTTTTTTCAGGATAAATAGCCACTATTTTCAGCACAGCTTAAAGAAATTGTAGAAAATCTTCTCTTGTCCGAAAGCCATACTCAACTTTTCCAAAATAGTAGTGATGAAGACTTAGATGGGGATAACTCATGTTCGGAAACCGAGTCTGAGTGCGATGGAGGTATTAAATGTAAGGTTAACGAAGCCAATGAAGCTGAAGATAACGATAGCGACAATAGCGATGCTAATCGGCAGGATAGGGTTCTAATGTGCTGCCAAGCTGAACCGCAATTGGTCAAAATATTCTTCTATGAGAAATACTACAATTAAATCGATCGATACAAATTGCAAATTTCTAAATTATATTTCAATTATCCGGAAAAACCGCCAAATTCTCCGAAGATTTATAACATGGAAGAGCTCTCGCAGTGTTTTAAATATGCATATCGAAATGCTAAAACGGATTCGGTTTATTAGTCCATAGATGAAAGTATGGCGAAATTCAAAGGTAGATCCAGCTTGAAACAATATTTGCAATCAAACGTGGCATCAAATTATGAGTAAGGAGCGGCACTCTAACCGGTTATGTATAAAATCTAAATGTATATAGGGAAAGACGAAGTCCAGACAGATGGAACTCTAGGGGAAAGGGTAGTATGCAAGCTTGCCTCTCCTCCTCTCCATAAGGAAACCAGATGTTGTAGTTTGTTTTGATATATTCTTTACGTCAATAACGTTGATGAAATTATTACTTGCATTAGCACCCAATAAATAAACCGAAAAAATGAGAATAACTTCTTCTAGAGGGCAAGATGCAAACGAAGTCATGGCAATTATCAACTCTCACGGAGATCAGGTAACCATGGTTGAAAGAATGCAGAAAAATGTCTCAAGAGCTCTTCTTAAATTATCCGAAATCATGTCCTATTACAAGAATTATAATATGGAAGATGCTACTTTGATAGACCATAGTAGGGTGCAAAGGCCAGGGTGAATACTGAATTGGGGGCAGTCGGAGCACTCGGCGTCAATTCTGATTTTGGGGCAGCCGCCGTCGATTCTGATTTTAGGGCAACCGGTTTCGATTCGCATTTTGGGGCACTCACTTTGGTGTATTCGACCTTGATAGCCCACTTGGCCTTGGGTGTATTCATTCATTTATAGGAAGTCTACCAAATGGTCGAGAAAGTTTTTTTGCAAAATGTTGATGATAACTGCTGTAAATTCTTACATTATCTACAATGAAGTAATATACAAAAAAAAAATTGGATTCCTTGATGGCTTTGGCAGAAGTCCTGAACATGGGCAAAGTAAGACGAGTATTAAGAGACGTTTAATATCTAGATGACCTTCGAAGAGGCAAAGAACAATGTTGAATATTGTTCTGCATTGTATTACTGATTGTTGAACAACACCGCAGAAGGTGTACTGGATATTTGCAAAATAATATTGAAAAGCGCACAAGAACATTTGGCAGAACATGTGGTGTTCCACTATGTAACAATTGTTTTACGTCTTATTAAAAGTAATCACAAATCATTCCTCATCGTAAAATTAGTTACTATACTCGACGCGGCGAACAGATTCACCAAACACGGAAAACACGGAAACAATAATTCTTCTTATTTTATGATTCCATTGATTCCAAACATAGGAACGTTGATTAACACACTCTATTTTTATTTTTTGTATTATGGATAAGAAAAATCGAAATGAAAAACAAAACATTGGGTCGATTCAATCATAAAATAAGACGAATTGTTTCCGCGATTGGTGAATCTGTTCGGCGCGTCGAGTATAAAATATAGTTTTTATGTTTATTATTTTACGACTAGAACAGACTACTGGGTCATTTTTCATAATAATTAAATATATTTTAGGAAATTCAAATACAATTACAAACTGATAAAAGCTCCCTCAGGTAAAGGGTATGAAATAATATTTATGATTACAATACGTAAAACAGAAATAAATATCTGTCCTTAAAGGGTTAACATGCTAATATGAATAATAGAAAAATATATATATTGTTCACTGGAGGATATTATACCGATTCAGGTCGGTAGCCAGAATTCGAGCCTAGGGGTTCTGATATTGCTAAAATGCATTTATGCTGCAAGTATTGCTGTAAAAATCAGAGCAATGTGAATAACAAGAACAAGCTTTCTCTTTATTGGAATATTTTTGTGGTTACTCGATTAACATTTTATAATCATTTTAAAAATTCATATATTTTGGATTTTGATATACAGAAAATCAAATTTAGGGAAAAAATATAAACAAAATTTGCAAAGCTAAAACAATATCAATTAGTGAGCCAGCTCCATAATTTGAAAATAATTTATTGAATGGATCTTCTTTCTTTAATTATCGGCCCCTAATAAAGTGACACTCGCTCACATGGAAAAAAATATTTTAGTGGTTTATTTACTTGTCCTAATCCCGCCATTTTCTTAAAGTTTGGATTTTAGAACGCATCGATTTGTCAACAAAATAACAGTTTTTTCAAACGCTAGAAAACCAAACACTAAAACATGGCGTAAAAAAGCCCCCTCTGTATATCTCCTTTGCTAGGAAAGCTACAAAACTGCATTGAAAACTAAAATGTTAAAAAACGGTACTTTAGTTGCGTCCAGACCGCATGCCAATTCTAGCACTGGAAATTACCACGGGGTGTTTCAAATGTTCGGGCCAAAACATGTCATTAATATTTCACCCTATATTTGAGGAAAAAATACTTTCACAAATGATGCCTATAGACATAAAAAAATTATTGTAATCGATCAAACCGTTTATAAGGAAATCATCAATGAAATGATGGTACAATTTAGGAGGTGCGTTAATTTTGGCTCGAAATGTATATCAAGTTCTCTTTGGGAAAAATGTATATTTAGTATTATAAAATATCATCAATTAATTAAAGTTTTTTAACTCATATAGGCAAGTAAGTAAGTGATAATTAAAAAGTTTGGATATTCGTCAATATTGTTTTAAGGCTTGTGAAAGTAAAAAGTTAAATATTATATTTTTTAAAACGTTGAAATTATCTACATTCCCAAACAGCTGCAATGCTTTATTAGTATTGCCTCCTGATACATGGACGAGCTCTGTCCAACACTCAGGCGTGAAAATAGGGAATGACGATAATATCGATTTCTGGAAATATACTGGTGAATATCACAGTTTTTATGGATATTACTTTCATGGTACTTAGCATGCTCTATAACCCAGTAGATGTAAAGACAGGGAAATGTAAATAGTTCTAAATTGGTAACTGGCTCTCAACAATGCAACAATGGGGGCAAGAGCAGCATACCTATATCTCACTATTGGTTTCTCGACAACAAATCTCCTATTTGCACAAGCTGCATTACCCAAAAATTCAAACCATATGAAATATTCTACTGGACTAAGCCAAAATATGTTAGCTTCAGGATATTGATAGAAACATGAGATTTTAAGTATCGCAATGCAAAACATGATTTACTTAGTTTGGCCGTTAGTGCATCTATATCCCAAATCATTTTCTGATCTAGAACAACCCCCAAAGACTTAATATTATCGCATTGAACTATTGACTGGCATTAACTCTTATCGATTCGATAAGTTTCAATCAACGGAATAGGTATTTGGTAAGAATCTCATAAACAAGGTTTTGTTGGTATTCAGAACTAGCCCATAGCTCGTACATTGAGCTGCAAACTTCACAACTGATATTTTTGCCCTTTCAATTGAAACCTCAATTTTTTTTAGAAATCAAGAAATTCGTGTCATCAGCATAAACAACCGTAGCATCTGACGATACACGATACAAAGACATATCGTTGACGAAGACATATAAACAACAGTTTTTTTTTCTAAACCCATTTTAAAAATGTCCCAATGTATTTAATTTTTCAAAAAAATTATTTAATTGAGTGTTAAAAGCAGTTTCAAATATTTGAACCATCTGATTTTGGACACAGATATTGCGGTAATTCGCTTGGTAAAAAGTAATCTACGGAAGAATTTGAGAGAGAAATTTAGAAAGGAATATCTAGAACGGCATCTTCCGGTCACATTATGTTGGTCAGTGGTCGTTTGTAAAGCGAGCAAATTGGCCCTTAGTCAGAGCAAAGACAATACTCCTAAGGTATTGTCTTGGGTAAGAGTTCACACATTGTTAAGGTAGTAGCACATTTCACTGAACTCTACCAAAGTGGAAAACAAGATTTTAAATCCTCCTTCACAAGAACCCTAATATCGGGTTGCAAGTCTAGATATTCTGTCCTGGGAACCTTCATAATATTTGCGAGCTAATTTGAATATTTCCCCCATAAATAAAAAAATCCCTATAAGAAATGAACCTACCCTTAAATTAGGCTGATAAAATAGCCTCAAAAATATCGACAGCGAAATACTATAGCGATGATTCAATTGCAGGTGTCCACTTTGGCTTGTTCTAAAACCTTATCACGTAGGACAATACAAGCCACAATTATTATGTAAAAGCACAATATTACTAGTAACATACATAAATAACATATTATTTATATACCTATATTTAAGTAAATGTCTCGAATTAAATGCCATCAATAATTTAAAATAAATTCGCCAGTTATCTATCAAAATAAATCCCTAATATTTTTTAAAATAATATTAATAACTTTTTCTGTGGTCACGTAGAGGTGTTTTAGTTTTCTAAACATGCTGCTATTCGCAGATAATAATTCATTTGAAATCATCTATGACAATATTGGGTCCGTAAATAATACTGTTGAAAATGATAATTTTGTGTGGAAGCAGTTCATGGATTTTTGATTACACTTAATATGGAAAAAAAATTAAAACGAAATTGCAGTACAAAACATAAAAACCGTTTGAGTGTAACGGCCAAGAATCCTATGGAAAAGTATAGGGGTGTTTATGGTATTTCCTTTGATCCATCTGGGATTAAATCGAATCTAGAACTGCACGAGATTGCGAAACGAAAGCGCTTGCAGAGACAAAATTACAAGAAGAACTTCTTCGTGTGTAATTTATAAGGAGTGTGAAAAGTTTGGAATCGAAGCAAGGAAGACAGTCCAGATGGCTTATCTGAAAAAAAGCCCTTTTAATATTCTCATTAAAATTATTATGGAGGGGAGGAGAGGGATGTAATTATATACTATCTAGAAGTTGTACTGATAGGGTTGAAATTATTGGGTACAATCCGCAACATGATGCAATCTGACATATACTCATCCTTCCATATAAGTTTTTGCTTAAGCGATGTACCTGAAAGGCTTTTTTTGGCAGTGAATCCTTGTTGGACACATATTGTATAATGTTATACCAATATATAGCAGTAGGAAAGGATGAAATGGCCATATCCATGGAAATGAAACCCAAAAATCTGGCCTGGACATAGGCGGCAGGAAAATCACGGATTATTCCCTAGTTAAAAGTGAGGTTGGGGACTAAATCACTGGATATGAGAGTGCAAGATCAAACAGTATTTTTGATCACCATCCAAATATTATCGGACAGGTAGATAATAGTAATATTTCAATGTCTGAAGCAGCTCAGACTCTTTCTTCCTCCCCCTTAAACCGAACTACTCTCTACTTCAACTTCAACAAATTGTGATCGTGAATAAGTGAAACTACCACTTTTACACTGCAGATTGCAGGAAATATTCTATAACTGTACTGTACGTGTTGTCTTTTAAAAGTGCATCCGGATATTTTAATTTTTGCTGCAATTATGAAAGGGCTTTCCTGCTTCAGGAATCCAATATTTCTGAAAATCAACCCATGCAGTTCCACTAAAACAAGCATTCATGCAAAACTATCAATAATTTTGTTGAACATGTGATTTGCGGCATTATATATACGAACATTTTCTGCCATTCAGAATGAATAGTTCAGCCCCATCAATCTGTTTGGCTGCTTAATTATGGCTTTTGATTTTCACCGAAAATACGTTTTTAATAATTTTTGAGGCAGAACCGATTCTCTCTTAGTTTTAAAATACTGTAATTTCTAGCTTCTTTTAAATATTTGCAAAACAAATAATATTTCTACATATTGATTTTGGCTAAACCTATTTTTGTTAATAGTGTTACTGAAAAGTGAGGAAAGAAATATCAATCTTTCAAAAGCACTCTAACAGGTTGTATTCCTAGATATTAAATTTCTTTCAAGAAGCTAAATAATTTCCCATTTTTCTTGCGGCAAGCTTTTTCTTGAAGACAACTTTTAGTCTACTTTACGGTAATTACTGGTTTGACCAATCGCACAGTGCTTTAAACTATTTCACTATAATTCCACCTATAGAATTGAGCGCCTTTCGCCTACCTATGTTCTGAAATGTAATGGATAAAGTGCGTTATATAAGGCTTGATCAAAAAATAAAGCAAAATGTAGTTAAAATCGACGTTGGAATTATATAGCAAAATTTATTATTTTTATTTTGGGATCTCTATTGCCCTAGGCATAACGTCCACATTAGACCACCCGTAAGTGTTCCAGCTTCTAAAATTGTTGGAGCGTTATTAAATATATTACTTACTCATTTATTTTTTTATACTCGAAGAAACTTTCAGGAGATTATATCGGAATATGGAACAGACCATTACCCTCCTTATAAAGAAATATTGAAACTCCTGATGCTTCTAAAAGTGTTTCCATAAGCTCAAAATCTCTCATGATTCCAATTCTTCACCCTTTCAGTCACAGGTTTCTCTGAAGAGGAGAAAAACTCTGATACGTGGAAATACATTTCTGAACATGTGAAACATGTCAGAAACTTTTTTGATTGGTCATACGGTTTATCATTTATGACTTGTTCATCAAGATGAACATGCTGGCCCAAAAAAAAACCGAAAGCATTTTATTCAAAACTACTTTTATTACAAAACTAGCATATCAAAATTCTGGTTAGAAAATTAATAAACATTTTTTGATTAAAGAGAAATTTGCGGAAACAGTTCCGACCACTCACGAACGACAGTTTTGGCGCAAAATGTACGGGATGCATATAAAGTAACAGCACCCGTGCTAGCTATACGCCATAGGACGACTGTAATATAAATGTTCATTTTATGTACATGCTTTTCATGCGTTGGGTTAGTTTTTGTTAGGGTTTGTTGGTTGCGCCTTCGCAGCGAGTAAACCCTTCAGGTACAACTAACAAAAACTAACCCAACGCATGAAAAGCATGTACATTTATATTACAGTCGTCCTATGGCGTATAGCTAGCACGGGTGCTGTTAATGTATATGCGTACGGGATTTGCACTTTCAACCCTCTATTTTGCATCTTCCCGTCTATGACGGGAAAGTGACCAGACCTATCAAATCTCTGCTCCAATATTGGCCTTTACCCTGTTCTTATATTTTTTTTTAAGCTTGACTGCGACCCATCCGGAGTCGAAGGTCTTCCTCGCTCAGGTATTTCTCTGTGTAGAATGAGATGCTGCGCGATTTTGTCACGGAAATTCCATAAATTCATTAATTTGCTTTCTTGCACTCCCAATAGCTTGGCCTCTTTTTTATACTCCATCCATGAATTCACAAAAGCCATATCGATAGCATGGGTAATCATGAGTACCGTCACTTCTTTGATCACCTGTAGGATCTATAAATGTTGAGGAGGAAGTCCAATTTGTCTGCGCCGCCCTTATTGGAGTTGTAAATTGCTACAAATTTCGATCGACGAAAAAGCGATTCACTCTGATAGTGCCAATAGCCAAGATTAATTTTTGGATCGAATATTGAAAAAAGTAGTAGGAAATAAGATAATTGTCAAAATATTGCTAGCTAGCTGCATCAGCGTACCAGCTTATTGAGCATATTGAGCATATTCATTGCTTGTTTCAGAGCCTTGCTCCCTATGATGAATTCACCAACCTGGCCACTTTGACTAATCATTATCCACAACTTTAACCCCTTTTCTTTGGCTCATTGGTAAGTATTGCTTTACATTTATCTGTCCTATGAAAGGAATGACTTGTTCATTCGCACGTAAGTTAGTTTCCAGAGGAAACTCTCTGCACCTATTTCTTATGGACGTGTGTCTCACTCTCTGGCTTTCCATAGACGATCTTCATTGCTTCCAGTCGCCGCCACATATACAAGATGAATTGTGCTTCTCAATTATTTCAAAAATCTGTTGAAAGTTATGTTTTCTTTTAAAACGCCAAGAGAAGCACTTCAATATATTCTTGCCCTTGGAAATTTCAAAATTTCCATCAATATATGAATTCCAAAAAAAAAGCGTTTCTCTTTTATTGTAGGCGGGAAACAAGCAATATTATTTTGTGCTACATATAGATTTGTCATCTATGACATTGGCTGAAATAAGGGATCTAAGAAATAACGAATATGGGGGTCTGTAATTCTTCAGGTTTTGCTTCTTCTGCAGAAAGCCAACTTATAGGCCTTGTCTCCTAAGTGCGATCGCTCCTTCAGTTTATGTTTTTCGTATTTGTGAAGTTCAGACTCTCAAAAACTCCTTTCTCTTTCGGTTTTCCTGATCATTTTCGACATCCTCTACCACTCTTATTTCTTCATTTTCTCGTTGATTTTCTCTCCATTTTCATCTCAGTTATCTACATCATCTTGCTCTTCTATATCACTAATCTCTCACCACTTTACACACACAGTTATATAGGAATCATTGTTTTACTTTACAGAAACGTCAGCAAATTTTCCATCATTCTGGCCTTCATCATGTGACAGGCCCAAAATGACCGACTTACTATCATCAAGCAGACAAGAGTGCAATTCTTCTTCCGTCAAATGTCTCTGCCACGATTTTATCTGACTTGTTGAAGGACCATCAGCCAAGTACATGCTAAATGTATATCAATGTACTTTTGTCCATTATATTGGATATGGTTTGTCCACCCTCTCCCATTCATCCTTTTTAGAATTCATTTATAATAATGTGCAACAAACATACTTGGTACTTACCATATAAATCAAAACACTTGATAAAATGATTGATTGAACAAATGATGTTCAAATTCATACGAGTCCTTGTTTACAATGCTGCAGGTAAGGCTTTAGAAGGTTGGTTTCAATATTCATCAAAGTGCAGCGTGTATGTTCCCATACACCATGCAAAACATATTTTGCATAAGTTACTCAAGGAAATTCCATTTTTACTGAGGCAGAGATTATGGTTTACGCCTCATTCTGCCCAAGCACATTTTATATTAAAAGATCGTTCATTTCTAAGCGAGCAGTTTAGGAATAAATGGTTTAGATGAGGTGCTGATTCCCGATTGGTTTTTGTATGGTCACTTAAGGCCCTAGTTCATACGCTGCCATGGTAATCGAGATACAATTTCAGGAACGCATAGCTGCTTGATGCGACGTTATCTGAAACACTGAAATACACCAGGCATATTAAGACTTGTACGTGGGTCATGAGCCGAAACATGCATAATGGTGAAAGATGCCTATTTTCAACAACTACTTTGACTATTTTCATACAGGAATTTTATCGCCCTGTATCTTGAAGACGACGAACCTACGGACATATTTTTAATTCCTCCTGCTTTCACGTCAGCAACACGCCCCTGTATTTTTTCTACGTACCTAAGAAATACCCTTTATAACTTCATTAAATGTTAAAACAGTAGCAGAAAAGGGAAACTGATATGCATTAATAAAAATGTTGCATTTATTAGTACGTGGTGTATAAAATGAAAATGAGATGGAAATATATTTTAAGGCATCAGAAATATGGGCTTGTAAGATTGAAAAGGAAAATAATACATGTTTTTAACTACTCTCGTGAAAATTTAGTCTTCTCTGGAAAATATAATGGAATCTATTTTTTTGCATTCAGCTGCTTATTTCTCTGCTTGAAAAATATTGAGTTTAAGATATGTTTTCGTAGCGCAGGGGAAATCTCTTGGATTAAGTACTACGAGGTCATGTAAATGTTCCCACAATATGTGCGAGGCTCTTTGAAAAATGATGAATAAGAATTTATAATTACAGGAGAGGAAACTCTGGAGCTGTTGCCAGAAACATAATTTGCGAAGTGTAGGACAACGGTTAGTTCAATATAAAAATTGAGCCAGGTGATCCTGTGCTGCCCTAAATCTATATCCATATCCCGCAAGGAGGGAGGTCTCTTGTCCCCGTCCTTGTGAAACTTCGTGATAAGTAAACTTCTGAAGAGACTAGAAGCTTGTGCATCCATGCTGCCTTCCTTGATGACGTAACTGTTATGGTAGTCGTCTTTATAAAGGGAATAAATGGATGTTCCTTCATGACCTGGAGAGATCATTATATGAGGCAGTATTATAATAATGGTTAAAGAGAGAGAGTCAAAGGCAAGGCGCCAACCCAGAATAACACAATGGTTGCATCGTTCGGTTATAGCTTTCAAAGATCTAATTTAATCTATATACAACTTTGAACAACGTGTTTAATTTGGACTTTGAATTCAAATCTGGACTTTCACTCAACTCAGAGTACTCCTGCTATGGCTGGTCTATCCATCACCGTAGGTTGCACTTGTTGCCTGTAATTAATGGATAGTATAAATAATACTATATAGAAACATAATAGTGAACCCATTCAGTTCATCAGAATGATTCATGAGCACTGGCTTTTGCATGAAAATCCAGAGAAGAGGCTAACTCTAAGACTGGACTCAATTGCTACGCTGCTCAAGTTGAGTAAAATGCGGCAAAATTC
Organism: Pissodes strobi; assembly: GCA_016904865.1. Taxonomy (NCBI): domain Eukaryota; kingdom Metazoa; phylum Arthropoda; class Insecta; order Coleoptera; family Curculionidae; genus Pissodes; species Pissodes strobi. The sequence continues at coordinate 20,569 of JAEQML010059232.1, forward strand.
TGATCTCAAATCATAGTATAGTTATAAATACTTAGAAATTTGTGTTATCGCCTTCAAGACCTCAAGCCTCAAGTGGAAGTTTGGAATGAAAACCGTGATGGTCAAATTATTTAAATTTGTTAGAAATGGTCTATGTCAATTGTCAAGATAATGTATAAAAACTATCAAATACATTAACGATATTCTCAACTTCTCGCAATTTACCAAAACATTGAATTATTCGGACTATATTAAAGGATATGTTAAAATTCTTCAACAGCTAACTTATGCAAGATGAGCAAAACATATGCTTTGGAGGCATATATAGTTCAAAATTTGAGTTTACTAAAATGCTGTCTTAACAGCTTTGATATCTAGGTCAAGGCATATCTGGCTTAGTTAACATTCAGATTAACAAACCATCGATAACTCGATTTGTTTTTAATTGTTGCAACCGCCCATCCAATATGTCGTTGATTACCTGCTTTTAACAACACTGACTTGGGTGTAAACGGGTCGCGTCATGTTAATTAATCGTCAAGTTATTTATCTTTGTAAAAAATATTTATCAGTGGCGAAAAATTACTTATAATTTACGGGTTAAAAATAAAAGTGAAGTAATGTGATGTGTTTACGTTTTAACATATTTAGCAGACGAGTGGAGTCACATACTGGGTGAACACTTTTATTCTGGGACATCTGAAAATACGTGCAAAAATTATAAATTTCTAAAATAGTGTTAGTTGTCCTTATATCTTAAAAGTTTAATGATAAATGTGTTTGGTACAAGCACATAATGTTCATCCTGAACCAAAAACTTCGGTAATTTAGGACGTTTCTTAAAAAAAAACGAAACATTCAACAAATCTTTCTAGAATACCTTTATGACACCTACTCAGGTATTGTCAGACTTTTTGACGCTTTTGATGACTTTCTGCATTTGTCAATTTATTTTGAAATAACAATAATAGATAATCATGGGTCGTACTTCGAACATCGACAGGAAAACTAAACTTCGTGTTATTAAAATGTACCATAATCAAGGACTTATAAACTACTTACTTATCAATAATTTAAAAAATGCAATTGCGAAAGCCGGAACAATTTCCGCGATGTTTCAAAAAACTAATAAGATAGCAATTTTATGAGAAGTATTTGTTTTACCGATGAATACAGCTTTTTCTTACATACTAAGCAAAACAAACAAAACAATAGAAACTAGTAGTGGGTTTGTTTTAAGCCTCAAGTACCGTTCTTTCATCTGCTGACCATATAGCCATACTGACGAGCCGTAATACGGCGAAACGCATCTATGGATGGGTCGGCAGGTGAAAAAGAACGGAAGGTACAGAAGGTACAAACTTTCTGATATAAAACAATAGAGTTTGGGGTAGTGTGATCCCAAGGCTTGTTATCAGTACTAGCACAAAATATCCTAAAAAAGTAAACTTTTTGTGATTGAAGGTGATTTTGAAGGCGAGAAGTATCTTAGGTTGCTTCGTGATCAAGTAATTCCACAAATAAGACGAATAACTGATATAAATCAAATATGGTATCAGCACGATAGCTCTCCATTTCACTTTGTGCGTTCTGTTCACTAGGCTGTTAGAGGAAACCTCGGATGAAACGTTCTCATAGTGAGTTGCGTTTAGTTCTTCTAATACTTCATCAGGGTTCATTTCAAAATTTTGATAAATATATATGATGAAGATAGTCCATTTAGTAGATTTTGTGAAGCGGTATTTGAAAACTCGTTGCTTTATCGCTTTGCAACAAAAAATATGCCTTCGATGGACTATTAGATAGGTACATGTCGATAATATTGTAAATTGAAAAGTATATAATTTTATTATTATATTTGAAATGATTATAAGAAGGTATAAAACACTATACTATAATTTATACTGAAGTGTTATTATCGGTTATTCACAGTAATTTATGAGTTTTTTTTTAGGCAAATGATATGGGAAGGGAGCCACGACCTCCTTCCTGGATTTTACAATATACTGTTGGCATTGTATTATTCAACTTAAAAAAGCCAAGTATTTATTAATCCAATAAATAAAAGACGTATACAATGTGAGTTTTATTAACTTTTTAAAGTTATGAAGATAAATTTATAATATTAAGTTTGTTTTTTCTTTTACTATATCCTTGGTTATAAATAAGTTTTATGTTCATCTTTTTGATCTTTTTGGTTAAAAAATTATATTACACTCCTAGTACTCATATTTTAAAAAAATACTTACAAACGCAAAGAAATCTCCTGCTTTAGCACGGCAACAATGTTTAGAGCATTTTTTTGAGAGGACAAATTTGGATTCTATCTTTGTTCAAAAATAATTACTATTTTTTAAGTGAAAACTTCCCTAAGCGCGTTCAGAATATTCCTTCCTTGGAAGTGAATAAGATTGAACCGTTACGCTCGGATATGTGACGCTCATTCGGGTAAAGTCGGCGTCAACTTCAGCCAAGCGGAACGATTTCAGTTACCATAAACCTATTATGTCGTTCTTCTCTTTCTCGAAAACGAGTGCCAGTAGAAATACGAAACTTGGCACAGTTTTAGGCAAGATTTGATAGTCTAAGAGCCAGTGGCCGGCAGACTATAAGTATTTTACCAAAGTCATAATTTGGTTCAGTCACTCTCTCTTACTTACTATACATGAGATCGGGAGTAACTAAGCTTGACGGCGGTTGGTATGGAGTCATTAAGGTGTGACAGGTGTAAAAATCAGACCAACTTCGAAAGTATATCTGCAAAGCTGCCAATTGGATATTTTAATATATACTATTATTATTAATGAAAAAGAAGAATGGCAGACGATTATGACGGTTGTGAGGTCATGGCAGACATTTCTGAAAATGTAAAAAAAAATTATTTTAAAAGTTTTTTAACAAATCTGAAATTTTAATATGTTATTTATGATAGAACTATAAGCCTATATTTATTGCATCAGACGTTTTCTCCGGTTGTGACATCCCGGCAGACAGCGAAACCTTACCTACAGCTTGAGCAGACGTATGTATAGTACTCACACTTAACCCCAGATAAATCTGGGACTTACCTTTATTAATCTGCATACAATTGAATATACTACTATGCATATAGAAGCTGATATAATTATATGAACAAACATATTTACTGACGCAAGTTGGATAATGGGAAAAATGGGCAAATTTATGAACAATAATAAATACCTAAGTATAAACATATAATAATTGCAATTTTAATTTGTATTTTCCATTCGTTTAAGGCAAAATATAAATTCGATAAATCAAAATAATAACAATTATTGTTGACACAATTTAAAAGTAATATATTTTCATATTTATATCGTTTTTGTGTTATCCTTCAATATCATCTTCGCGAGCATTTTGATCTTCGGAATCATTTTCATTTTCATGGGATTGATTTTCATCATCTACTGAATCCGTTTCTGTAAAATACAATTGAAATCTTTAAATTGAGCCAAGCATATTTAAAGTGGAATTTATGTAATAAATTACCTGAACGATACTCGGGCAAATCGCTGACAAAACATGGAAGTTGATAATTTTTATCTTCGAAATCATTTTCATCTTCTTGGGATTGAATTTCATCATGTACCGAATCGGTTTCTGTAAAAATAGAATTCAAATTTCTAAATTCAGCCAAGCATATTTAAAGTGGAATTTATGTGATAAATTACCTGAACGATCCTCGAGCAAATCGCTGACAAAACATGGAAGTTGATCTTCTTCGAACCATTTAAAAACAAATAAGTTTTCTTGCTTTTTGCAACCATATTTCAGCGGGCTCAACGTAGTGGGAATTTTCTGAAAAGCATTTTTCCAAATGCTGGGAATATGATGTGCCCTTAAAAATTGCTGGTACAGTTCACTCTTACTCGGTGGTACAGAACTTGCGTCGAAATTGCGTGCTTTTTTAAGAAGGGAAAAAATTAAATTTTACAAGTTTTTATAGCTCTAGATGGCATTAATTTAACAGACGATCTGTTACACGAACTGTTCAACATTATTCAAAAGTTTACTTGCCAAATGTACAATGCAAAAAAATCTAAGGACGTGGTTGAAGTTCTGTATCACCGTGTAAGAGTGAACTGTACCAGCAATTTTTAAAGGCACATTACATTTCCAGCATTTGGAAAAATGCTTTCCAGAAAATTCCCACTACGTTGAGCCCGCTGGAACATGGTTGGATAGAGCAAGAAAGCTTATTTGTTTTTAAATGGTTCGAAGGAGATCAACTTCCATGTTTTGTCAGCGATTTGCCCGAGGATCGTTCAGGTAATTTTTTACATAAATTCCACTTTAAATATGCTTGGCTCAATTTAGAAATTTGAATTCTATTTTTACAGAAACCGATTCAGTACATGATGAAATTCAATCCCAAGAAGATGAAAATGATTCCGAAGGTGTAAATGATGGCGAAGATGATATTGAAGGATAAAACAAAAACGATATAAATATGTAAATATATTACTTTTAAATTGCGTCAACAATAATTATTATTATTTTGATTTATCCAATTTATATTTTGTCTTATACGAAATGGGAAACAAATCAAAATTTCAATTATTATCTTTATACTTTGCTATTTATTATTGTTCATAAATGTGCCCATTCTTCCCATTATCCAACTTACGTCAATAGATAATATGTTTGTTCCTATAATTATATCAGATTCTATATGCATAACAGTATATTCAATTGTATGTAGATTAATAAAGGTAAGTGTGAGTACTATACATACGTATGCTCGAGCTGTAGGTAAGGTTTCGCTGTCTGCCGGGATGTTATAACCGGAGAAAACGTTTGCCGCAATAAATATATGCTTATAATTCTATCATAAATAACATATTAAAATTTCATATTTGTTAAAAAGCTTTTAAAATTTAATTTTTTGACATTTTCAGAAATGTCTGCCATGACCTCACAACCGTCATAATCGTCTGAAATTGTTATTTTTCATTAATAATAATAGTATATATTAAAAGTCCAAATGGCAGCTTTGCAGATATACTTTCGAAGTTGATCTGATTTTTACACCTGTCACAACCTAATGACTCCATACCTACCGCCGTTGAGCTTAGTTAGTCCCGATTTCATGTATAGTAGGTAAAAGAGAGTGACTGACCCAAATTATGACTTTGGTAAAATACTTATAGTCTGCCGGTCACTAGCTCTTAAACTATGAGGATCGCCGACTGTAATTGGCTTTGGCGATTACATTTTTCGTTTGAGTGTCATTACGTCCATTCCGAGATTTATAAAATTTTGCTTTGATACACAATAACTGTGGAAAACAATATTGATGAAAAAAAAATGGCGAGAATCGTAATATAAAGTATATTTCTTTTGGGCGTGTATGTTTTTGAAGAAGAGGCCACTTCGTGTCATTCTATCGTCGAAAAAGTCGCGGAATTGATAAATTGAGACAATTCGAGAGGGAATTTTTAGGAGAAATATTCTCTAATTGCTTCTCTTTTTCAAATATATCGGGGAAGGATAAAAATCAAACATTGATTTCTAGGTCAAGAAAATTAAGGTTTCTATTTTTTTCTCGAACATTATTATTTTTTTTTCGAAAAGCCGATTACTTCAAGATAATCTACGCTAAAAACTTGTAACCAGCCTTAAGCGCTGAGTGTCAAATATGTAACCTTACTTGTTGCTCATTAGGCGTGGGTGTATGTCTTGGTAGTTAGGTTAGAGCGCCACAAGATTTTCTCTTAATATATTTCACCAATATTATCAAACATTATTGTTAAACTATGCCTTATAACATTAATATGACCCACATCTTATTGTATAGGTATAGCGAGTAGATATTATATGCAGGTATAAATGAAATGATAATCAGAATTGCCCAAACTTCACCAAATTTATCCCGTGGAGGCGACAATATCAGTAGACCAATAACAGTCACTCAGTAATACCAAATCAATAAAATAACCTGTGAGGTAAATACACTGTGGGCAAAATTAAATTGGAACCCTATTTAATGCTTAATAACTTTTTTATTTTCAAAGGATTTTTTATCATTTTTGGATATGTTATGGTCTAAGGTATTGGAATTAAAAAGAACTTTGCAAAGACGATCTTCTTCAGTGGCGTACAGAAAAGGGAGTATTTTTTTTAACCAATGTATTTCAGGTCGTTGCAAAAATCGGCCAAATGAAATAAAGATGTAAAAATGGGCAAAAAAGACTTGAAAGGGTTCGGAATAGTGACCATTAAAAAACCAGGTCGATACAAACAAAATTAAAATTGATACTTTCATTTTGATAAAACCATGTCTTGTGGGCCAAGTTAAATTGGATCCTTTTTTAATACTTAGTGGCCTTTTATTTTCAAAGGATTTTTTATAATTTTTGGATATGTTCTAGCCCAAGGTATTGGGAGTAAAAAGAACTTTGAAAAGACGGTCTACTTCAGTGGCGCACAGAAAAGGTAGTATTTTTCAAAACCAATGTATTCAGGTCCTTGCAAATGAAATAAAGATGTAGAAATGATCAAACAATATTTGAACGGATTCGGGATATTGACCATTGAAAAACTAGGTCAATACAAAGAAAAATAAAAATTGATACTTTAATTTTAGAAAAACCATGTCTTGTGGGCCAAGTTAAATTGGGTCTTTTTTAATGCTTAATGACCCTTTATTTTTAAAGGATTTTTTATCATTTAGATATGTCATGGCCTAAGATTCAAAAAGAAATTTGTAAAGCGGGTCTTCTTCAGTGGCGCACATTAAAATTTAAAATTATTATTTATTTAATTTTAAAAATGTTAAGTAGATTCCAAATTTCTGTACGCCAATGAAATAGACCCGCTTTGCAAAGTTTTCTTTAATTCTAATGTCTTAGGCCATAACATATCCAAAAATGATAAAAAAATTATTTGCAAATAAAAAGTCACTAAGGATTAAAAAGGATTCAATTTAATTTGCTTGATAACATTCATATTTTCAAAGGTTTTTTTATCATTTAAGGTATTGGAATTAAAAAGAACTTTGCAAAGAGGCTCTACTTCAGTGGCGTACAAAAAAGGGGGTATTTTTCCAAACCAATGTATTTCAGGACGTTGCAAAAATCGGCCAAATGAAATAAAGATGTAAAAATGGGCAAAAAAGATTCCAATTTAACTTGGCCCACGAGACTTGGCATTACCAAAATTAAAGTATAAATTTTAATTCTGTTTGTAGTGACCTCGTTTTTGAATGGTCAATATTACGAACGGTTTCAAATCTTTTTTGCCCATTTTTACATCTTTATTTCATTTGGACGATTTTTGCAACGTCCTGAAATACATTGGTTTGGAAAAATGCCCCCTTTTCTGTACGCCACTGAAGTAGAGCCTCTTTGCAAAGTTCTTTTTAATCCCAATACCTTAGGCCATAACTTATCCAAAAATTATAAAAAATCCTTTGAAAATAAAAGGTCACTAAGCATTAAAAAAGGATCCAATTTAACTTGGCCCACAAGACATGGTTTTATCAAAATTAAAGTATTAATTTTAATTTTGTTTGTATTGACGTGGTTTTTTAACAGTCGCTATTCCGAACCCTTTCAAATCTGTTTTGCCCATTTTTATATATTTATTTCATTTGACCGATTTTTGCAACGACCTGAAATACATTGGTTTTAAAAAATACTCCCTTTTCTGTACGCCACTGAAGTAGATCGTCTTTGCAAATTTCTTTTTAATCCCAATACCTTAGGCCATAACATATCCAAAAATTATAAAAAATTTCTTGAAAATATAAAAAGCACCCACCTCTCGGCTTCCGGATATATTCGAACACTAGATGTTGTAATATGTATTGAATGCAGTTGAATGTATTCGCGGAAACATATGCAAGCTGCTGTATATTCGCTATAATACGGTCTAGTGTGTTAAATGTATAGGGTGATAAAAAATCAAGAGAGTATTAGTTTTAAATAGTAAAAGTTGTGATTTCGTCAGAACCCACGGAAAAACGTAACATTTTGTGTCAGAAGTGGGATTGTGAACGGGATTTGTGAAGTGTTCTTCGAGGAGAGAAGAGGGTACGTCAACGAGGCCGTTTTGACTGGTGGACTCTCAGAACAGGATCAGCTTTAAAATGGATGTAATTGTAGGCGAGCAGGGGAAATTACAGAAAATATTGGACAGTCAAAGTGAGAAATTTAGAAAATAAGTAGACAATATACAAAAAGAAGTACGAAATAAATGAAGAATCTTTATTTACAAAAGACAATTTGAAGCCGCTGCTGTTGCCAACGGTTGGAATAACGAAGAAATGGCTACGTCACTAGTGGTAGCGCTTCGTGGATCTGCCTTCGAACTGCTACAGAACATTCCTATCAGCCAAGAGGGGAAATATGACATACTTGTAGCTGCCCTGGAGAG
>JAEQML010059233.1:0-28944 GCA_016904865.1 Pissodes strobi
TACCTACCGAGTTTCAATTCACAACGTATGTCTAAAACCCCCACCACCCTATCTTAATACAGTCCACTAATTTGCTTGTGGTTAATTATAAGTTAATTAGCCACCTACACCTTCGATTTATTATGACACGAATTTGCTTTATTAATTTATAAGTAGAGGTGAAAGTATGTTAGCATTTTTTGGTGACAACATGGTTACCATAACAACCAATTAATAATATGTATATCACTAGTAAAATATATAGTATGGTACTTAGGATTGTTTATGAAGCCTAATTTGATACTAAAAAATTGGTTGCTACTGTAAACAAAAAAAGTAAAAAATCGTCATAATTCGTCAAGCTTACGACTTTGATATTTGGTATTTAGGTAGAAATTTAAAAAAAACCTAACGATTGACGTTGACAAGTCGGTTACCATGGCAACCGATTAGAAAATTATCATGGTAAAATTGGCAATTCTAATTATAAGGGTTTTCTAGTTATAGGCCACGGTACGGATACGAGCGTTGGCTGGGCAAACTAAAAATGTAACCAGACGATAAATGTGGGGGGAGGTGAAAAATGTGTGACCGAACGTCACACAAAGGAGGCCCGAAGGCTTAAAGCAATTAATAAAATTAATTTGTTTGTACCGACCAATAGTAATGAGATAGGTTCTCCACTTTTCTTCGATGTTCAAGGCTATCAAGGTCTTTAGTCAACTCTGGGTCATCCACAAGACAGACTCTCTTCTCTGTAAGGAAATCTAATATCTTGAGCAAGTATTTGTCAAGTGATGGTCAAATCTAAAACGATAATATCTCCATTTCGAAAAATTCTCTTTTCTCTACCTACACGTTCATCGCTCGGCAGAGAAGACCACGTCAATTGCCAAAAGATATCCTAAATATCCGTCAAGAGAACGTTTGAAAAGGAGCGACGACCACAGAACACTTCGGGAGTGTCCCCGGCGATACCAGTTGAGTACGTTCTCTTATTCCAAAGTATGAAATAGTTAATGTTTTTTAATGTTAAGATACAAATTCTAAGTTCGGGAGAATACCCGCCTTATAAATCTATCAGTGAAAGGGAAGAAACTAGATTTCTGGGTTTGGTAGCATGGTAGCATTTACAACGCTACAATGAATCCGATGGCCATTATTTGTGTATGTGTAGAATTCTTTTACTCATTTGAATAATACTTCAGGTAATATTTGAGTTCTGTATTCACATTAATTATTACTTATAATTCTCGCTATGATTATCATTATATGATGTTGTATGATACTGCTTATACTAACTGATACCGATTGTTCCTCAGTCTTCTAATCTCCTATATATATCGAGTTGATGTAGGTTCAAGACTTGTATATATTATTATAATAACAGTGCAAGGTCGTCAAGGTTAGGTCATCCTTGTTGTCGGCGTTTGATAGCGCATTCGTTGAGTTGAAACAATAATATTACGTGTACCAGATAATATAAATAACTTTCGCTTAAACCTCGACCCGGACAGATTACCTTCACTGGTCTAATTTCTGAAATAGGGAGTGTTTTCTTGATACCCTACATATGAAATGAAAAACATCAGCACGATTAATAGTACGACGAGTACTAACCGTAATTACGTCGAGCTATTACAGTTTCCTACTTTCTATAAGATTTTTGATATTCGATGCTTTTGTTATCGGTTCGGTTCAAATAGTATCGCGAAACTAGGTTTAAGATGAAATGTTATTATTTATAGTAGGGACAAAAATAAGAGAACAAAAATCATGTTACGGAATTGTTAAAATTGCCCTACGAAATATTACACAATATCGTACCTAAATATTTAACACATAAAATAACGTTTGCTTTAATTATAATAAAACAAGTCAGAATTGAATAGAATTTAAAAGAAGCACTTGGATTATAGGAATGATAAGCTTAGTGAGTTTATATAATATAGTTTATATAAGGGAGTAAGTATATATAGTATTACAATTTTTAAGCGGTATAGCATTTTTGCTAATGACTATTTGGTTTGTTTGTTTCTTTTTATGTACTTATATATTTTTTAACTTGTTATTTTTCAGACAGCGCAGTTGAAACTCGGCAAAATTCATAATTAAAATGTTCTTCTAGCTCTTTAAATAAAAGATGTACGGATGATCCTAAATATAAGGAGAATCCCTAACCACCTGACGAATTATACTTGCTCCAGGAGAAATACTTAAAAAGCACTGACGAACCTAATATGTGTCGTAGGTACTGATTTATGCATGTAAAACGTCAACTCAGTTAATTCCACATTTATGAACCAAGCTGTTTCCACTACGTTAACACTAATGTGCATTAAGCGAAACCCACCGGCGTGATTTATTCATATATGCATATGTATGTATGTAGAGTGAGAATTGCTTAACAATCTGCCTTCATGGCTTAGGTTTATGAATCGGTGACAATTTGTCCGACAAATAAACGAATCCTTTCCAACCAAAGAAACATTGTAAGAGTTTTCCGTGTAAAAAATAAATGTTTCTTGAAATTATGTGATTCAACAAATATCACTGGCAATCTGCAGTATGTGTCAATGGGTCGGTAAAGGTAACTTGTTAGGTAAATGACTGACTGAGATTACATTAGAATGTTTTTAGACCTGAAAATCAATTTGCAGTTCACACAGATCATTCTTCCTTGGTTTGGGTTAGCAATATGAAAATCCCTTCACCACGTATTTCCAGATGAATTGTTAACCTCTTTCCATATTCATTTAATATTGCTCATAGGAAAAGATCTTACAACATTGAGACAGATGCTCTTTCAAAAAGTTTTAAAAATATCTTTGTCAAGTTACAACAATTATTCTCACACCACATAAGTGATTTGATTCAAAAGTAATAGAATGCCCGGATACATACTCTTCATTCACACAAGATAACAATATCTTATACCTATAATAGGCCAACCCACGAATGGCCCAAAAGGGGGTGTAGAGTGCGTGAGCAAGGACCTAAGCGATTTCTTCAGAAACTTGTTCTGGGTACTTAGGGAGTGAACATACTAAAAGTCCTGACGTCTAGGTGGGGAGCCGGGGGGGGGGGGGGCACAAGGAAGGTTCCATTCTTGAGTTTTTTGCTTATATCTGAAATACGGTGTATCGCACGGAAATTTTCTCTTATGTAACATGAAATCGTATGAAATTCTCTACAACCTTCATTCCATATACCTTTTTCGAATTCGCAACCGTTTGCGAGCTACACGCTCGGGAAAAGTGAAAATTAAAAAAAAACTATCTCACATTTTTCATCAAACATTCTTTCATATCGTTTAAACTATTCATCTACGGTCAAAAGCTTTTTTTAGAAAGTTGCAGATAATTTAATTCCCTTTAAGAATATACATATGCCAATATATCTCCAACCGGTTAAAAGTTATATCAATTGTAAAACTTTTCGTAAAATTAAAATTCGTCTTTTTCGGAAGCTGTTTTTGTTAATCCTGAGCCACAAATATCGCTTGTGTATCGTCCAATAATATGTGTTGCTACACACGACATCGGCATATTAAATGCAGTGACGATAGTCTTGTTACATGAAAATTAGCAAATGTTAGTTTAGACATAATAAAAATAAGACACGTATAAGGTAAGTAATGTATTCAAGTTTTCATTCTCTTCGGCCGTGAGGGTCCTGGCAAGGGTTCTTCATCTACGGCATTTTCGGCCTCAATTATGAGTGGTTCTTGCTGGAGGGGCTCTACATCTCCTTCATCGTCCTCCTCGTCGTAAATAGGCACTCCGTTAAGGCAATTCCCTTGGCAGTGGAGGCACGCTGCAGAACAGTTCAGCATTGCTTTCCAACATCTACATTTGTCACTAACACAATTCTTGGTACAGTGGCAAAATATCGTTTCAGTACCTCCGATGCTGGTGGATGTTCTGTTGCAATTAGCACCAGGGTGTCTCCTTCGTGTTTCCAACCCTACTCTTGACGGGCAACTCATTTCCGAGCCACTGCTGCACTTGGTGGAAGGTGCGCCGGAAATGCTCCTTAGCTGCGTTCTCATTTGGTGGGAGGGAGCTGATGTCAGGCTTAATATTCGCCACGAACCTAATTAACGTCTGAAAGCGGTACTGCCGCTTTCTTGATGGTTTGTGGCTTTAAGTACAATTTTGAGAAGCCCACCTTGCTTTTCCTTAAAGTTGAAGATGCTGTGTCACAGCCGGTAAACGAATCTAAGAACAGGATGTGCTCGAATCCATGCTGCTGCATCTCTTGGTTGGACAGTTCCATTATTTTAGTTTTCCCTCGGCCGGGCTTTAACAGCAGGATGTCTTGGGTGAAAGGAGGGGAAGATATCAAAAGAACAGAGAGGTCTACATCCTCACTAATAATAGCCACAGATATGTAAGTAGATTAATCCACAGCAGTCTTTACGATAAGGACATCAACATCATCGGTGACCTGCTGTATCCCATACTCCTGAAGCTTTGTCTGTAGTAAGCAAGTAGGATTGGACAAGAATTCTTGTTTCACAGGTATCGATGTGATCCATGTTAAATTGATCTCACCCGACCTCCTCAGTCTGTATCGTCTCCTCTGTTCTTGTGATTTCATACTGTTGGCTGAGTTCGAGTACTCATCAAATACCAGAGTGCGACTGATTCCAGGATAGTGGTGGTTGACGTAGGTGATATATCCATTACAAAGGGTGGCAACGGAGGCATCTTTTTGCCAAATTATTCTATGCAGCAGGAATCCTCCGTCCACTACTATGTTCATCTGAGACAGTCAAACAGACTTATTACATTATTATTATACAATTTATGATATAAATGTCTTATTTCTATTATCTTCAAAATAAATTTTGTTATTTTTCAATTATTTTTTTTACTGCATTTAATATCCCGATTTCATGTGTAGCAACACATATTATTGGACGATACACACAAGCGAGAGTTGTGGCTCAGGAATAACAAAAACAGCTTCTGAAAAAGGAAATTTTACGAATAATTTTACAATTGATGTAACTGTTGACCGGTTGGAGATATATTGGTATATGTATATATATTCTTAAAGGGAATTAAACTCTCTACAACTTTTTAAGAAAGGCTTTTTTCCTCAGATGAATGGTTTAAACGATATGAAGGAATGTTTGATAAAAATGTGAGGTAGTTTTATTATTATTTTTAATTTTCTCTGTTTCCGAGCGTGTAGCTCGCAAACGGTTGCGAATTCGAAAAAGGTATATGGAAAGAAAGTTGTAGAGAATTTCAAATGCTTTGATGTTCTATAAGAAAAAAATTCCGTACAATACACCGTTTTTGAGATATAAGCAAAAAACTCAAAAATGGAACCTTTCTTGTGCTCCCCCCTCTCGGCTCACCACCTATACGTCAGGACTTTTAGTATGTTTACTCCCTAAGTACCCAGAACAAGTTTCTGAAGAAATCGCTTAGGTCCCTGCTCACGCACTCTCCACCCCCTTTATTGACTGAACTATAAGTATACAGTTTTCTTTTAGCAGTGTTTTAGTAAATCTGTTGCAAAAACCTACCAGTATTTGAATCATTTTTACTATACTACCTTCAGGAAAATGAGCTTCACATACTTACACTTTGAAGGCATAATTGTACTAGTTATCAATTACCACAAAACCAGCCGAAAACGAGAGAAAAACCTGTAACTAAACATGAACAAAAGCTTATAAACTGCTCTGTACCAATACCCACTCAATGTTGTTTGTACACAAACGGCAAAAGCAACAGGTATTTAAGTCCGAAATATATGGTTTTACGTATTTAAAAATACGCCTAACAATATAAATTGTATACCTAAATATACAACGAAATATTAGGCACAAGTTTCACGCACTTAAAAGCACATAAATAGTTCCGATTTCAGAAAAATGCATGAAAATAATACTAATTACGGATTACTGCAGCCATTATACTAACCCAAACTGATCGTTTGTCTTGTTTGCGCTGTTTTGGCTCTATGAGGAAAGAGATTCTCGATAATGAGGACTGTTTTTAAAAACAACTGAGACTTATCATCGCCGACAGGAGCAGATTGCAACAATTAATCAAGATCTGGAAAAAGTTCGAATTTGGAGCGACAGCAATTTGGTACAGCCACGTTTACCAAGAAAGCCAATACGGCGGGCCTTAACATCATTATGGTAGGAATGGTAGGATCGACCTCGTCTATGGGACTACTGGGTGCCTCAGTCAACAGCAATATGTCCTGGCATAACCTCGTTACTAATATCGCAAAATCAGCCCCGCAGAAGTTTGGTGCGCTACTTCGCAACAAAAAACTGTATACACCGTAGCAGCTGCTCTTGCTCTAAAAAGCGCAAATAAGACAGTGCTTAACGTATTGCTCACACATCTGGGCTGCCACACCCAGGCACACTCTAGAGCTGCTGCATTCCATTCAGAAGAGAGTTGTACGTCTCGTCGGCAACCCTAAGTTGACTTGGAGTCTAGATAGTCTGAAATACCACAGACATGTGGCCGAGATCTCCCTGTTTTAGATTAAGAGCCAGCGCCGAAAAAATTATCTGAATTTACTAAAGCCAGTTTTTTGACAGTTGATTACAGTAGTTGTGTACATAAATATTCCGCGGTCAGTCAAGCGAAACTTAGAACAGGGAATTAGGGTACGTTGTCGAATTTGTCAAGATTACTTAGGAAATACAACGAATTTACTAAGGCTGAAAATCGTTATACATATTATAAATATTACATATAAATAACAGTAATGTTAGACAGTCAGTTGATTGGCGGAACCGAGCTGGTCAGTCAACCCCAATATATGTAAAAAACTAAATTACTTACAATTAATTTCTTAAACTCCAAAATTGAATTTAGGTTTTATAGTGATGGTTTAGTTTTCATTAAACAAATAGACAAAAGTGCTTTAAATTTCCATGCTTCGTTTACTCAATTTGGTTTCAATGTTTATAAATAATTTGTTCGGCTGTGTAAAATCTGACATTATGACACAATTTGCGGATGATACAATATCCGTAGCAACCATTTTACTAATCCTTATTTTAGTTCTCTAATTTAAAAGGATTACAATCAACGAATTCATGTCAAGGAAATAATTTCTCTTCCATATGTGATGACTTTTAAAAAGCTTATTATGTTAGCTCAGCTAGCCATTAAAAAAATCGATGATCAAATTTATCTTTATTAATACGTTTAACGCCCAGAGTTGTTCGCTCAAAGAGCCTTGGAGGCCTGGACTTAAGGTCGGCCTGAAGAGGTATGGCGGACGGCTCCGGGGATGGGACAGACGAGGCACATGATACATCAGCCCTCGAAGTCTCCTACCTAGGAAGGGGTGCAGCGCCCTGGTAGGATTCTACACAGGGCAATATAGGCTTAGGCGGCACCTGACTCTGATTACAGGAGGGAAAGCGTAAATAGTGCATGGAGGCTGACGAGACCCCATACCATCTACTTACGGAAGGCCCCGCCCTCGCGTGGGCAAGACCCAGAATCATTGGCGCGACGCCGATCGAGCCAGATTCAGTGCGGCGTGTTAGCACAAGAATAATAAATAACCAGAATCCAATGTTTCCTTGTTGCTATGCCTGGGCTGCTGTGATCTCGAACGGCTCGCTCCGCCGAAATTCCGCCGAAACTCGCCAGTGTAGGTGCTACGGCTGTAGTAAACGAATCGTCTAAAATACGGTAAAATTCTAGCTTTTGGAAATCTAAACTGTTGAGAAGCGACAGCCGGCGGCGGCGTCATTGATCTTCCTTTGATCTCGATGGGCCTGTTTTCGATGACCTTGAATGACTCTCGTTTGACATTAAAGCAGCATAATCCGAGGAGACAACGGTTTTGTCTTCTCGGATAATATCTTGTAGTACGGGAGCATGGGGAAGTAAATTATCTCATGAATCAGTAAATAAATCAGAATTATTTATTTAAAGAACTTATTATTTATAGGTATGTTGGGCTTTACTTATAATAAGATATATCTATGTATAGATTTATAATATGTATAAGCTACATCATTCATTAGGGGTAGGATAGAAAAATAAACCAAAGATACTCACAGAGCCGTTCCTGACGGGGCTGCAGCATGTGCACTCGCACGGGGAGGCGGAGATTAGGGAGCGGCATTTTATTTACAACAAAATTTCTAAACCAGCTATTATTAAAAAATATGAAACAATAAAACACAGTAGCATTTCAGGTTTAATGAAATACAATTAAACTCTGGTTTACAAAAACGAATATTAAATATAAACCCAAGAACTAGGTCTTTGACATATTTTGCTCATTCATGAAATTTAGTGGTAAATTGTTTAATTTTTCGACATTGTTTAAAAATTATATGTATTTTTGCAGCATCAGCTGTAAGATGGGAGGATTTGAGACTTAATATACCTATATTAACTTTGAAACCGTCAATCAAGATTCAATGGGAAAGTAGAATAAATTTAGGTAATTTAACCTTTAATTTCAAATTTCAAACAAGTTTACAACAGTCCTAATGAAATAGTCGATAACGATAAATGAGATATAAAAACGAGAAATATGGCACAAACATTAGCGGAGAAATTTATTTCATTTAAATTTATTTGTTCATTGATAATTGGGCATGATCTTCTGTCAAAAGTTAATGTCTCAAAATCCTAAAACTAATCTTTGCGAATGTGTAACTGTTTCAAAAAATTCAATTAACTATCTTGAGGAAAAAAGGACTAATGAAAGTTTTGATCTATTTATCAAAGAAGCTGAATCACTAGCTGCAGAAATTAACATACTGCCCGAATTCCCTCTTGTTCGTCAGCGAAAAGTCCCACGTCATTTCTCGTACGAGTCAAATGACGAGTTCGCTGTTGATCAAAAACGAAATTTTAGAGTCAATTTTTATTTTAGTATATTAGATACAACAAAAATTCACTAAAAGAAAGGTTTTATTTTCCTAGAGGAATGTAATAATTGATTTTCACAAAATGGACCTGATTTTTTTTGCGAAAATCATGTATAGATCAGGATTCATCTTTACAACAAAGGCAGGGTAACTTCCCTAACCAGATATCTACGGAAATGACTGTGTCACGCAATTTTATCTTTTAGCGTTATTGTTATCACTTAAAGAGTCCAAACCTCACTTTATGTTAAGTTATATTATCGACAATGATCTCACCTCCTGTTTTCATAATTTTAGCTGTCGCCTTAAGAATATTTCTTACATTACCGGCGACAGTGGTCTCTGGGGAAAAATTTTTAGTAAAGTACAACTTATTAAAAACATTTTTAAGGTCTACTATGTCCCAAGAAAGATTGACGAGCCTTGCCACTATTTCAATTGAACAAGATATGCGCCAAAGCTTAGACCTATCAAATATAATATCTAATTTTACAGCTAAGAAATCTCGAAGAGTTTTAGTTTAGTCCAACGGTATTCTAATGCATTTTAAGCTCTTATAACACGAAAACGAATTAGGCTAAAATTTTTATTTTTAAGGTGACTTTTTGTACCCACACCACAAGAATAGTGCCCACACCATGCAGTAAAAATAAATTCTAATTTAATAATAATCTTAAGTCTGTTCTTCTCTTTTTTAATTTAAAAATAATTTCATTTCAACCAAGGGGGGGGGGGAGTTTACCTTTTTGCAGGGGCGGCAGAAGCTCCAGGAACAGCGCTGGACACTCAGTAGGAGAAAATATATATTTCCGTAACAGTATTTTCCTTAAATAATATACATATTTTTTTCTAATTATTTTTTCCATATTTTTAAAACACAGGTAAACATAAAACAGGGTATTATTTATAAATGCGATAAAATTTTTAATTTTCTATTACATTTTTTGTCATTTTTTTATGTTTGTAAATCTCTATTAGAATATTTTAGTGTATAGAAAATTTTTATCCGAATAAAAACTTCAAAATAAAAAAATTGGGAAATTCAGAGCAAGGATGTAATAATTCCACCTTTTGCATTAGGCTTAGTAATTGATGGGAAATTCCCTCTCCTAGAGAAATATCTTCAAACTTTGAAGTAAATATTTTTTCCAACTGATAAATAAAATTAACAAATTGTTCTGGTGGAGATTTTAGCGCGCCATAAATATCAGTTTCCGTTGCGAAAGCTCTTAAATGGATTAATAAATTAGAAACGTTTAAGTTTTTACATTCCTTTGCAAGTGATTCACACAAAGTATATGTAAACTAGTAAGTTCACTCAGCGGTAAATCCTTTGATGTAATTGTGCCACATTCTTTTATATCAAGTGACAACTGGAGATGACCGATGCGCTGCGTAAGTGTCCGATTGATTCGCGTGGCTTTCTCTAGTCAGAGATGTATTCAGGAGATTGTATGGACTCGTACCGAAAGACCTACTGAATGCCGGCCGGTGAAAAATCAAGTGAAACTGAACAAAGTTGTAAAAATATTTTCATAGAGGGAAATTGAAAAAAAATTTGCTATACGGGGTGTAATTTTTAGGTGATACCACTGTTGCTATCTCAGAATCTAACAAGAATTTAACAACACTGCAAATCGATCTTGAAAAGGCATCAATAATGGCAACTTTCTAATTTAATCAACTTTGTAGCTTTGACCGTTTCAAAGATAGCAATAATAGTGGATTACCTAAAATATATTTAAAAATATATATAATAATATAATAGTTCGGAATCTCATTTTTACTACACTTCTTTTGTTTCATGAAAGTGATCGTTGTGACATGGTTTATGTTTTCGTCTCGCGTTACGGCTTTTTTGTATCGTTGATTGGACGACTAACCAAAACTAACCAAATCTATCAAAATTGGTTATACCGTATCGGCACCGGCACCGGTTCAAATGACTACAATAAGCTGAGACTAAGTGAAACTAACCAAAACTTGATTCGACGATTAACCAAAGCTAACAAAATCTATTAAAATTGATTATAACGTATCGTAACGGGTTCAAATTACTAAAATAAGTTGATACTAACTGAAACTAACCGAAAGTTGATTGGAGGACTAACCCAAACCTATTCAAATTAATTATAACGTATCGGAACAGATTTAAATAATTAAAATAAGTTGAGACTAAATGAAACTAACCCAAAGTTGTTGACGACTAACCCAAACTAACAAAATCCATTAAAATTGATTTGAATGTATTCTTAAAAGCTTGAAATGACTAAAATAAGTTGAGAATAAGTGTAGCTAACCGAGAGTTGATTGAACTACTAACCCAAACTAACCAAACCTATCAAAATTGATTATAAGGTATCGGATGACTAAGAGAATTTAAGACTAAGTGAAACTAACCCAAAATTTATTGGAAAACTAACTTAAACTAACGTATCGTAACGGGTTCAATTTACTAAAATAAGTTGATACTAACTGAAACTAACCGAAAGTTGATTGGAAGACTAACCCAAACTAACCAAACCTATTCAAATTGATTATAACGTATCGGAACAGATTCAAATAATTAAAATAAAATGAGACTAAATGAAACTAACCCAAAGTTGTTGACGAATAACCCAAACTAACCAAATCTACTAAAATTGATTTTAATGTATTCTGAAAAGCTTGAAATGACTGAAATAAATTGAGAATAAGTGTAGCTAACCGAGAGTTGATTGTACTACTAACCCAAACTAACCAAATCTATCAAAATTGATTATAACGTATCGGATGACTAAAAGAATTTAAGACTAAGTGAAACTAACCGAAAGTTTATTGGAAAACTAACTTAAACTAACCAAATCTATTAAAATTGATTATAATGTATCGGAACCGCTTTAAATGACTAAAATAAGTTAAGAATAAGTGAACTAACGGAAAGTTGGTTCGACCACTAGCCCAAACTAACCAAATCTACTAAAACTGATTATAACGTGTTGGAACCGGTTCAAATGACTAAGGTATAAGTTAAAACTAAGTGAAACTAACGGAAACTTGATTCGACAATTAACCAAAACTAACAAAATCTAATAAAATTGATTATAACGTATCGTAACGGGTTCAAATGACTAAAATAAGTTGATACTAATTGAAACTAACCCAAAATAGATTGGAGGACTAATCCAAGCTAACCAAATCTATTAAAATTATTTATAACGTATCAGAACCGCATTAAATATCTAAAATAAGTTGGGAATAAGTGAAACTAAACGAAAGTTGAATCGACAACTAACCCAAACTAACCAACTCTATTAAAGTTGATTATAACGCATCGGAATCGGTTCAACTAATTGAAATAGTTAAGACTAAGTGAAACAAACCAAAAGTTAAATCGAGGACTAACCTAAACTAACCAAATCTATTAAAATTGATTATAATATATCGGAAACGCGTTAAATGACTCAAATAATTTGAGAATAAGTGAAACTAACCGAAAGTTGGATCGACGACTAACCCAAACTAACCAAATCTATTAATATTGATTATAACATATTAGAACCACTTTAAATGATTGAAATAAGTTGAGAAAAAGTGAGACTATCTGAAAGTTGAATCGACGACTAGACCAAAGTAACCAAATCTACTAAAATTGATTATAAAGTATCTGAACCGGTTCTAATGACTAAAATAAGTTGAAACTAAGTGAAACTAACCAAAAGTTGATTGAACGACTAACCGGATTAGGTTGGTTAGTTCGGGTTAATCGTCGATTCAACTTTCGGTTAGTTTCACTTAGTCTCAATATATTTCAAATATTTGAACCGGTTCTAAGACGTTATAATCAATTTTAATAGATGCTATTAGTTGGGTTAGTCACCAAATCTACTTTGGGTTAGTTTCTCTTAGCCTTAACTTATTTTAGATATTTGAACCGGTTCCGATACGTTATAATGGTTTTATTACATTTGGTTAGTTTGGGTTAGTCGTCGATTGAACTTTCGGCTAGTTTCACATAGTCTCAACTTATTTTAATCATTTGAACCGGTTCCGTTACGTTATATTCAATTTTAATAGATTTGGTTAGTTTGGGTTAGTAGTCCAATCAACTTTCGGTTAACTTCACTTATTCTCAACTTATTTTAGCCATTTGAAGCAGTTCCGATACGTTATAATCAATTTTAATAGATTTGGTTAGTTTGGGTTAGTGTTCAATTAACTTTCGGTTAGTTTCACTTATTCTCAACTTATTTTAGCCATTTGAAACGGTTACAATACCGACGTCATTATCGATTCTAATAGTTGTGGTTAGTTTGGGTTAGTCGTCGATTCAACTTTCGCTTACTTTCACTTATTCTCAACTTATTTTAGTCATTTAAAGCGGTTCCGATACGTTATAATCAATTTCAATAGATTTGGTTAGGTTGGGTTAATCGTCGATTCAACTTTTGATTAGTTTCACTTCGTCTCAACTTATTTTAATCATTTGAATCGGTTCTGATACGTTAAAATCAATTTCAATGGATTTGGTTAATTTGGGTAAGTCTTCCAAACAACTTTCGTCTAGTTTCATTTAGTCTCAACTTATTTTAGTTATTTGAACCGGTTCCGAGACGTTATAATCAATTTTAATAGATTTGGTTAGATTGGGTTCGTCGTCCAATCAACGTTCGGTTAGTTTCACTTAGTTTCAACTTATTTTAGTCATCTGAATCGATTTCGATACATAATAATCAATTTTAATAGATTTGGATAGTTTGGGTTAGTCGTCGATTCAACTGTCGGTTGGTGTCAGTTATTCTCAACTTATGCTAGTCATATAAAGCGGTTCCGATACGTTATAATGATTTTATTACATTTGGTTAGTTTGGGTTAGTCGTCGATTGAACTCTCGGCTAGTTTCGCATAGTCTCAACTTATTTTAATCATTTGAACCGGTTCCGTTACGTTATATTCAATTTTAATAGATTTGGTTAGTTTGGGTTAGTAGTCCAATCAACTTTCGGTTAGCTTCACTTATTCTCAACTTATTTTAGCCATTTGAAGCAGTTCCGATACATTATAATCAATTTTAATAGATTTGGTTAGTTTGGGTTAGTGTTCAATTAACTTTCGGTTAGTTTCACTTATTCTCAACTTATTTTAGCTATTGAGTTTGTCGTCGTATCAACTTTGGGTTAGTTTCACAGTGCCAATAGTATATTATTTTATATGGAGGAAAAGTGATACTTTTCATGGCGCGCTCGTGTTTAACAGCCGAACGGAGTGAGGCTGGTAATAGACAGCAAGCCATGAAAAGTAACTTTTCCTCCAAATAAAATATGCTGTTTTTTCTTCAAATGTCGACAAATTAATGCAAAAACATCTCTTTTTAATAGTAATAATATCTAATTAATATTAAAGATAAATGGGTTCGCAAGGCGGCTGAGACCACGGTCGTAGGTGGCCTTGCTTAGACCGGTGTCGGTGATGTAACATAAAGCTGTCAGTGGACACTGTCAACAATAATTATTTTTTTAAGATTGCATCTCCGATTGCGTTTTAGTTCCGTATTGATAAGCAGTTATTGAGTAAGTTCGATTAAATAATAACCAATTTGTTCCTAAATTAGTGATTTTTAGAAATGCAGTCACAAATTGAGTGATAAATACAAATTGTAGTTTAATAAATCTTGAGTTGTTGACGCTTATTTTGTTGTCTGTTTGTATTGTATCTATGTTGCTATGACAACACTTTTACCTCCGCCGGCGGAAAAGTGAAAAGTAAAGCTCCGGCGGAGGAAAAACGAAACTTCACGACCGCCTACACAGTCGAGTAATGACGGATTTACTGACGTTTGAAGAAAAAAGATATTTAATATTTACAAAGCATTCCGTTATCGTTATACATATGTAATATGTACTTATAAAAAAAATCTGATACCTAGACGATTTTTCCGGTCTCGACCTTCACCTAATTTTATTAACATATCTATTCACTAATCCGACTATAGAATTCTCCTATTTCCCTTTGTATTTTTCATTGCTTCGTATATATTTCCACCGAAGTCCGAATAAAATATTAAAATAGAAATAAAATTAAGGATTTCCACAAATCCGACTCTGTTCTGAACACTCTGCCTACACACGAACGACTGATTAAACTAAAACGCTCTACATGCTGCCAACAATCTGCGGATTTTCGGCGGCTGGCACAAAATATTTGGGGGAGTGGAGCTACTAGTTTACATATACTTTGATTCACATATCTTGCAGCTATGTACAGGGTTATCCAACGAGAAATAGACAGGGCAATTTTTTTACTTTCCCGGTACGTTTATAAAAAAAAACTGAAATAGCCATCTTATGTAATTTTCTCCCGCGAATTCGGATATGTTCAGCAAAAAAACAATTGAACATCAAATAAAAGTGCTAGGGGTCGCTTTGATATTTTTTTAAATGGAACACCCTGTATATTACTACATTTTTGGACTCTCTAGAAAAATCTAAACACATTTTGTGTATAATGTCCTATACCTATCTTTAGCTGTTTACCAAATACTGACAGTTGAAAGTCGGGTATTTTGACACTTTGACAGGCTCTAAAATCTAAACCGCACAAGATCAAAGAAAACGGTTTGCACATTCCTATCTTAAGTTTTCATAAACTATCGAATGAAAATATCTTCGAATTTAACCTGCGGATAAAATTAACCGGAACCCGGAACTTTTACACCTACGATTAAATTCAAAGTTACTATAATTCGATAGCTTATGAAAACCCAAGATAGGAATGTGCAAACCGTTTTCTTTCATCTCGTGCGGTTTAGATTTTAGAGAATGTCAAAATGCCCGACTTTCATCTGTCAATATTTGGTAAACAGTTAAAAATAGGTATAGGATATTATATACAAAATGTGTTTAGATTTTTCTAGAGAGTCCAAAAATGTAGTAATATACAGGGTATTCCATTTAAAAATATATCAAAGCGACCCCTAGCACTTTTATTTGATGTTCAATTATTGTTTTTTTGCTGAACACATACGAATGCGCGGGAGAAAATTACATAAGATGACTATTTCAGTTTTTTTATAAAAGTACAGGGAAAGTCAAAAAATCGCCTTGTGTAGTCCTCGTTGCATAACCTACATCAAGTACCTTTTTAATTAGATAACCGCAAACATAGCTGAAGGCATTTAGAGTTGTTAGGTTTTATGTAGCTATAGTTTGGTAGAGTTATCGTATTAGTTAACTGATGTTCTTCATTGATAATATTTTCAGCTACATGTGCGGTATCAAAATTTATTAACAATTGATCAAAATCTTCTTGGCAGTTCATTTGGTCCGTATGGAAACAACTTTGCCAAAATAGCTTTCGGAAGGCGCGAGGCGGTTTGAAACTGTATAAGGATGGGATTAACATTGTTACCGCTTTGTTGCAGGGCACTTCCAAAAAAAAATTCGATGCAATCTGTATTTATACGTCTTCTTTTTAAGTATTTAAAATTTGCTTTTCAAAGTTTTTCCCACAATTTGATAAGCCCATGCATTGTTACAGCCCAACATTTTGGAAATCTTACCCTGTTGGTTATGTCTTTGCCAATTTTGTCAAAAATTTTAATTTCAGACAAAGACAATAAAGCATCTTTTAAAAATTTAATTTGATATTGAGAGCCTTCAAATACTTGCTTAAACTTATAGGATGGTCGTAAGGAGTACGAATTTAACACGTCAAATAGATTATTAAATAAATATAAAGCATCTATTGTACCCAAGGCATCTCCAGGAAGGGCACCCAAACTCATATAGGTGTTCATTCGTGTTGTGAATAGTTCAACTTTTCTTAACTGACGTCAATTAGGAAAATATAATATTATTTTATTAGTTCTAAGTTAAATATTTTCATTCCAGAATAATCTAATGGTAGACATGATTTTGACAACTCAGTAACATACTAAAACTCGACTGTTACCTAAAAGGGTAACTATTTATTAAATAGTTTTAAGAAATAATTTATATAAAAATAAATACTTATAGTTCTGGATTTCTCGGAAACGAAAATAAACTAAATCCTTGCCCAGTAACAACCGAACATCCCCTATTGGCTATGTGCGTTACACGACGCGACATCTGGTGGTACAAAATGTGGCGAATTTCTTAGATACGCAACATCGGAAACGAATGAAAGTTTTACTGAAATTACTTTAGAATGAATGAAGAGGATTTAGTATAATTTATTTTTTCAATCTGGAAATTGACAGACAAACTGAAATTAAGTTATTAAATATATTTTTCGGGATTATTAGTGCTGTCCATTGCACTAATTAATCATAAGAACCGGCTTCGAAAATATATCACACAGGTTATGATACTTACCCTTGTTGGTTCTGGTGTCATATGTGCACCGTCGATTTTGAAGCATTTTTTGGGTTCTATGGAACGATTACATCAAATGGGACACATTAACGCAAAAAATTGCGGATGAAGCACATTTTCTCACAATAAATTGAAATTAAAATTTAACATACATTTTTCCCTAATAAACACAATTCCAGTACACTTTGTCCTAAGGTATGATCGCAGAAGGTTAATAATAACATAATATAAAGCTTCTTTTCATACAAATTACAAATAAAACTGTTTTTGCGCATTTTAAAACCATAATATAATATTTATGAGATAAACGTCAACATGACTATTTCTTAAAATATGGTTATATAGGTTGGCTTAGCACGCTCAGTTGGTTGTTGTACGGGTAGATGTTGCCAAGTGTAATTTCTATTTGGTTCTAAAATATACCAGCCTCGTGTTGAATATGTTCCAAAAGTACTGTGGGACGAAAACTTCTTATAAATAATGATTCTTAACGGCTTTGTTTAATAAAATATCAATAATTCGAATATATGATTTACTAGAATTAGATGTTACGCTAGAAGGGTTCACTTTTAATAATAAGTCATATCAGTTGGATTAGTTTAAGAGAGTATCACGCGTAGTGCGTTTGTTTTGTTACTTTGACTTAATTTTGATTTTGTGATGGGCGGGATTGGTCAAGCGCGTAGCGCGATCGCCTTATCGCGCTTCTTTGGCTAATTAAAGTTAGTTTCGATTATTTTTGCTTAATCTGAAATATGCTAATTAGGGTTAGTTTTGGTTCATTTAGGTTAATATGGGTTAGTTTTGGTTAGTCTGGGTTGGTTTTGCTTAGTTTATGATAGCGAAGAGAAAAGATCGCGTAGCGCGTTTTTCTTTTAATTTGGTTGATTAGGGTTAGTCTGGGTTAGTATGGGATAGTTTTGGTTAGTCTGGGTTAGCTTGCGTTAGTGTTGGTTTGTTCGGGTTAGTTTTGGTTAGTATGAGTTAGTTTTGGTTAGTCTGGGTTGGTTTGGCTTAGTTTGGAATATACTTTGGTTACATAGGGTTAGTCTGGGTTAGTTTTGGTTAGTATGTGTTAGTTTTGGTTAGTCTGGGTTGGTTTAGCTTAGTTTGAGATAGGGAAAAGACAAGCGCACGTAGCGCGTTTGTCTCTTTACTTAGGTTAATTAGGGTTAGTTTTGGTTAGTTTGGGTTAGCTTTGGTTACCTAGTATGGGTTGGTTTTGGTCAGTCTGAGTTGGATTTGCTTGTTTTGGGAGAGCGAAGAGAAAAGCGCGCATAGCGCACTTGTCTTTTTCCTTTGGTTAATTAGAGTTAGTCTGGGTTAGTTTTGGATAGTATAGGTCTCTTTTGGTTAGTTTGGGTTAGCTTGGGTTAGTTTGGGTTACTATTGGTTAGGTTCGGTTGGTATTGCTTAGATTGGAATAGCGAAGAGACAAGCGCGCGTAGATTAATTTGGTTATTTATGGTTAGCCTGGGTTAGTGTTGGTTAGTTTCTATTAGTCTGGGTTGGTTTTGGTTATTTTGGGTTAGTGTTAGTTAGTTTCAGTTAGTGTTGCTTATTTTGGGTTAGCTGTGGTTGATTTACTGACAAGCGTGCGTAGCGCGCTGGCCTTTTAAAATTATTTCATTTTATGTCAAATATACCTACTTGATCTAGGGCATTTACTGAGAAATGAATAAATTGAGTCGACAGTGTACCGTAAGTAAACTTTTATTACTTATATATACATGTATGCTTAAACAATCAGGGTTAGTTTAGATTAGTATGCGTTACTTTTGGTCAATCTTGGTTAGTTTGGGTTAGTTTACGTTAGTCTGGACTAGTTTTGGTTAGCTTGTGTTACTTTGCATTAGTCTGAATTAGTTTTGGTTAGTTAACAGACAATTGGGAGCTTGTTTGGATAATCTGAGGCATATAAGGAACAAGCGCGCGGTGTGCGCTTGTTTAGTTACTTTCACAAGTTGTTATTCTACTTTATGAAACATACTCCTGGACTTGGCAATTTGCTTACTTGAAAATCAAGAAGGATAGCCAAGTCTGACAACATTGCAATTAAATTGTCATGATTAACATCATATTGGGAGAGTTTTCGCATTTAAATGTCACTAAACCGCCTCATTTCTGAAGTTTCTTTTTCAATTTTTGGCGTCAAAAGTGCTTCATCCGCAATTTTTTTTTTGCATAAATGTGTTCCATTTGATATAATCGTTCCATTGAACCCAAAAAAATCTTTAAAATAGACAGTGCTTATATGACACCAGACCCTTTTCGATGTATTCCGCGTGTATATTTGTATAGTAGCTGAATAAAGTTCCAAATTTCTCCGACTCGCGCGCACGATCGTTCGTCATTTCTCCCACTATCCTAACGCACAGACCGAATAGACACAATTGTTATCCGAACTCGACATGCCTGTAATTATTATTATTATATGCCAATCGAAAAAAAAACAGCAATATAGCGAAAATACAGATCGTTAAAAAATGCACTATTAGCGACACTGCCACTTGGACTACAAAACAACTTATCTGTTGACATCAATGACATATCTCGACACTGACGGACGGTGACGGAAAAGCAGCATATTTGGCGGATGCGCATACTATAATTGAAATTATTCGGTCGCTTCTCAACAGTTTAGTATTCTCGGATTATACTTTGGATGCATTT
Source organism: Pissodes strobi (assembly GCA_016904865.1). NCBI lineage: Eukaryota > Metazoa > Arthropoda > Insecta > Coleoptera > Curculionidae > Pissodes > Pissodes strobi. The sequence goes on from JAEQML010059233.1 coordinate 19,873, forward strand.
TCCCTTGTTGAGTATTTCGTGTTTTAATGAATTTTTGGACGAGTTAACTCGTATTATACACTAAAATCGATTAATAGAGAGTAACCAAAAGCCATAAGTTAATAATTTGGCGAAATACATATAATGGCTAGAAAATAATTAGTTTTATTATTATTTTATTTATTAGCATCTTTAATATCTTAGGATGATTAAATCGCTGAAAACGTCAGTATAAATAACTAACCGAAAGTTGATTGAACTAACCAAAACTAACCATATCTATTAAAATTGATTATAACGTATCGGAATCGGTTCAAATGAGTAAGTAAAATAAGTAGATACTAAGTATCACACTTGGACGACTAATCGAAACTTACCTAATCTATTAAAATTTATTATAGCGTATTGTAACCGGTTCAAATTACTAAAATTAGTTGGTACCAAGTACCATACTGTGACGACTAACAAAAATTAACCTAATTTATTAAAAAATTTATTATAATGTATCGGAACCGGTTCAAATGACTAAAATAAGTTGATACTAAATGAAACTACCCAAAAGTTGATTGGGCGACTAACCAAAACTAACCAAATCCATTAAAATTGATTATAACGTATCGTAACCATTCAAATGACTAAGATAAATTAAAACTAAGTGAAACTAACCGGAAGTTGCTTCAGCGACTAACCAAATCTATTAGAATTGATTATAACGTATCGAAACCGGCACAAATAAGTAAAATAAGTTGAGACTAAGCAAAACTAACCGAAACTTGATTCGACGACTAACCAAAATTCACCAAATCTATTGAAATTGATTATTATATGATTCTCTCACACTCTTTCTCCATAACATCGATAAAGAAGTATTCACTTCTATCACGTGTAATGTGCTACTCGCGACTTTTTGCCAATCTCGATGAATTATGACCCCTAGAGTCCAAAAAACATTAAATTCTGAAAAAAAACAGAATTGTGTCTGTGTGTGTGTGTTTCTGTTCATCACATGACCTTTGTTCAATACCGTTAGGACGATTTCCCCCAAAATGGGTATTTAGGAGTTTCGGGACAATATCTCCAGACGTTTTATACATTTTTTCTTTAACCTTACAATTAAGGATAGTTTATATAAAGAAAAATATAAAAAAATTGGTTTTCACAAAAACGACCTTAATGATTTTTATTAGATTTTCTATATGTTTACAATTTAGTAGGCAAATAATTGGTACTACCCGGTTTTTCTGTAAAAAATCGGTGAAGTCCCTTTACTCTTGAGAAAAAGGACAAAATCGATTTTCTCGGAAACAGCTCCAACGATTTCATTCAAAGTCTGTACTTATTTACCAACTAGTAAGGAAAATAGTATGCACTTGTTTGTTTTCCTAGGAAAAATAAGATAAAGCCACTTTACAAGTGTAAATATTGGCCTTCCAAATTTTTTTCCTAGTTCTGTGGCCTGTGGAAATTAGTACCGTTTATTTAATTAATTTTTCCAAACCATCAGTATTTTTCAAATTCACGGATATCCGTTTTGATGCGTTTTCAGCATATGGACTTTAGTTTTAATATTAAAACCATTCCTGTTGAATCCTATCATATCAAAATACTCCGCTATATTAACGCTGCCAGATATTTCCTTAACATGCAAAATTATCTATTAATATAGTACATAAAAAGATAGGCACTCATATTTACAAATAAAAAAATGTCACGATTATCACAGTAAGGTTACGATGGGTTATAAAAAACTACAATAGATTTGGTTAATTTTGGTTAGTCGTTCAAATAACTTTCGGCTAGTTTCACTTAGTTTCAACTTATTTTAGTCATTTCACCGATTACGACACATTATAATGAATTTTAATAGATTTGGTTAGTTTTGGTTAGCCGTCTAATCAACTTTCGGTTAGTTTCACGTAGTCTCAACTTATTTTAGTCATTTTAACCGGTTCCGATACGTTATAATTAATTTTAATAGATTTGGTTAGTTCGGGTTACGCGTCCAATCCACTTTCGGTTAATTTTAATAGATTTAGTTACTTTGGGTTAGTTTGGGTTAGTGTTGGTTAGTTTCACTCAGTCTCAACTTATTTTACTTATTTGAGCCGGTTCCGATACGTTATAATGAATTTTAAGAGATTTGGTTAGTTTGGGTTAGTCGTCTAATAAACTTTCGGATAGTGTCACTTATTCTCGACTTCTTTTACTTATTTGAGCCGGTTTCGATAATCAATTTTTCATAAACCTAGTCGTGACGCGGGCGCAAACCACAGAAATATTCACTTCAAAAAAAGTTCAGCTATCCGGCCTTCCGTGCTAATTTCTTAATAAGATTTTAAATCAGTCAAAATGCAGTAAGCGCGCTCATGGAATTTTGGCTACGGCGTGGATTGAAAGTCACCCAGTGCTTTTGATCAATATACACGGGGACGGTTGAGAGTTTGGATTCTGGTTATTTATTATTCTTGTGGTGTTAGTCTGAAGGAGATGCTGCTTTCTTAAGGAGGACCGGCATCCTGGAAGTTCTGTAATGCGGGCTGAAGGCACAACGGGCCCAATTGGCTAGGGGTCACCCCTTCTGTTACTGATACTGGTACGTTAAACACTTTGAATATTGGGAACGACTGTAAGGTCCAATAAAATAGATGCCTGTTATTATATAGTAAGCTTATAGGGATCTGCTTGAGGATCTGATACAATGACAAGCATAGGAACTGATAGATTTTAATGTATTTGTCCCACCCCCCCCCCCCACCTCCCATTAACCATATTTCTGAATGATTAAGTATAAATAGGTACCATAACACCATTAGATACTGGATTCAGATGATATTTTTGACTTTTCTGAGTTTAAGAGTTACTAGAGCAAGGGAGTGTCTTAAGAGAAAAAGAAAGTGGTGGGATCTAGCTTCAAAGTGAGTGCTAACCTAACAAAATTTCAAAGGAATGAATTGAGCAGTGCTTATGCGGAAATTGACAGAAGAGAAGAAGGGGAAGGAAATTGAGTTGTTAAGTATTTCAATGGTGCCCAGAAGAGTTGTTAGGCCCGAAAAAACATGGGGCAAGTGTGTATTACCAGAATGTTGGTGGATTAAGCACTAAGCTTATGGACCTGAAGCATGCGGTATTGTTCTGTGTGATCTTGGTTGAGAGTTGGCTTAGCGCTAATATTTTCGATGGTGAGGTGGTACTGCGAAAATAAACTTAGAGGAGGAGTTTTGATTTTTCTCAAGAAATCTATCTATTCGCGAATTATTAATGGGGTTTATATTCTACCGAATTAACTACTGAATTGTATCAACGCCACTGCGAGGCTGTAGATAGCATCTGTTAGAGCTGTCCATCGGCAAACCGGCTAATATGTGTTCAAATTCAGACCAAGATTCTGATTGATGCATAAAGTTTTGTTGTCAATACCTACCAGGAGAAAAAGAGAGAAAGAGAAAACAAATTACTTGATGATTATATATATGAGTAGTGGTTATTGGGTAGCAAATCAGTAATTTATAAATAGATAAATATGCTTAATAGATAGATTATTGTTCAGAGGATTTAACAGATACCGTTTATATTGATTTAAAATATCCTCTGAAGGACGGAAATCCTCAAAAATTGTGTTCAAAAGGAATTGGTGTACACATGAACGCCTCTTTTATTTACTTCAGAAGAAGAAAATATAAAAAAACGATCCCTTGTAATAATTTTCCTTGTTCCAATTTTACTAACGACGCCCATTTAAGAGAAAGCTACTTGAATTACGAGGACGTTTTTCACCACCATAAGCCCATAATGTTGAGATTAAAGTGATGCAGTGCGTTACAAATCGTTTTATGGCAGTCGCTAATTCTGCGTATGAGAAATTTAATAAATTACGTTCAAGCGGGACCCTGAGAGGTAAGTTTCTCGGTGGTTGAATTTATTAAATTATAGGGGAAGTATCATCTAAACATTTTATTAGCCGGGAGTGGAGAAGAGTTGAAAAACTAACCTAGCGGAAGAGAGGGGGGTGAGTATTAATTTAAAAATTTGCGAGGGATATATTTTCTACACTAAAGAGGATATCAAAAAAACAAAAAATACAAAACAGAAGAAAAACGTGGGAAATGAGGTATTTTACGGAAATGGCACTCTCCACTTGTGACACTTCTCAGGATATCTTATCAACCATTTCAGAAAATGTCTTAAAACTCGTTTTTGCAAAATCTGACAGAATAAATTAGAAAATAAAGGTAAATGGTGACAAGGATCTCAAGCATAAATTAAAACACTATTGTAGTGGTCATTTTTTTTTGCTTTTTTCTGTAAAATCTTCAATAAAATTTGCATGTGATTTAAATCATTAAAAATTGAACGTGCTTTTGTTATTGCCATCACCTTCGTCTGTATTTTTTCTTCAAATTTATTTTAATTAGGAAATAGCGTATTCTGTGGAAAAACGAGTGGTGTGATTGTAATTGTAACTTTAAATAAAATAAATAAATAAATATATTTTAGTAACACAATAATAATATTTGCCCCAAAATCTACTTAATGACTAAATTATTTATAAAAATAAAAACTGTTGTGCCACCTAAAATTATACAATTTATACTTGATTAGCAAAAACTCAAACCTTTTCTCATTTTTTCATAGAAAATGTACATTATGTACCATGAGATAATGAATTTTGCCTATAGAGAGTGCTTCTTCTTCATGTGCCGTCCTCGTTTCGAAGGTTGACAAAAGATGCGAAAGAGCCGTAGGAAGGAAACAGCAAGCCTATAAGTACTGGCAGCAAAATCAGACCGCTGAAAATCGCAATTATTTTATCGAAGCGAGAAACGAGTGCAAGCGTGTGATCGACGAAACTAAGGACAAACACAATCAAAGGATCAGGAATAAACTTTTGCAATGCCCCAGTGGCTCTAGGAATTTCTGGTCGGTAGCAAAGGCAGTTAGTAACAACTTTACAGAAACGTCTCTCCCACCTTTGACAGACGAACGTGGCATCACGGCGACTACAGCCAAGGAAAAAGCAAACATGCTCTCCAAAATGTTTTCTTCGCACTCTACCTTAGACGTCCCCCAAGGCAAGACTCTCCCCACCATATCGAACATCAACACGACCATGGCAGAAGTCAAATTTCATCACCGTGATATTCGTAAAATCCTTAAAAATCTAGATACGCAAAAGGCATCAGGACCGGACGGAATACCGGTCATCGTGTTAAAGAACTGCGCCAACGAACTAACACCCGTTTTTTCCAGACTTTTTTCTCTGTCTTACGGAAAAGGGATTCACCCATCTTCTTGGAAAGTCGCTCGAGTGCAACCTGTTCCAAAAAAAGGCAAGAAAACCACGCCCTCAAACTATCGTCCAATTGCCCTGCTTCCAATAATCTCCAAAGTCATGGAACGTGTAGTCAATCAGCAACTGCTCAAGTACCTCGAGAACAACAAAATAATCAGCGATAATCAATACGGCTTTCGCAAAGAGAGATCGACAGGAGATATATTGGCCTATATCACTCATATATGGGGTAGGACAATTGAGAACTACGGAGAGTCTCGAGCGATTGCGTTGGATATTTCAAAGGCATTCGACAGAGTTTGGCATGACGGACTGCTCAACAAACTACCGTCCTTCGGACTGCCAGCCTCTCTCTGCAGCTGGCTTGCCAGTTTCCTTAAGAGCCGATCTCTGCACGTTGCAGTCGATGGACACATCTCGGACACATTCACCATCAACGCCGGCGTGCCTCAGGGCGCAATACTTTCACCAACTCTGTTCCTCATCTATATTAATGACCTGCTGACCGAAACAAATAATCCTGTTTACAGTTTTGCAGATGACAGTACCCTTGTCTCCCACTTTAGATCAGAAAAACCCTTACCTGCGACTGAGACTCATCACCGCAGACAGGAGCAGATTACAGCAATTAATCAAGACCTGGAGAAAGTTCAAACTTGGGGCGACCGAAGTTTGGTCCAGTTCAATGCAGCAAAGACCCAAGCAGCCACGTTTACTAAGAGGGCCAATACAGCGGGCCCTGACATCATTATGGCAGGGTCGACCATTCCTTCATCCTCGTCAATCGGACTGCTGGGTATCTCGGTCAACAGCAATTTGTCCTGCATGACCACGTTGCTAACATCGCAAAATCAGCCTCCCAGAAGCTTGGTGCGCTATTTCGCAACAAAAAACTCTATACACCGCAGCAGTTGCTCTTGCTCTACAAAGCGCAAATAAGACCGTGCCGCACCAAAGCACATCCTAAAGCTGCTGGATTCCATTCAGAAGAGAGCTGTGCGTCTCGTCGGCGACCCGGAGTTGACCCGGAATCTGGATAGTCTGGCGCACCGCAGACGTGTGGCCGAGATATCTCTGTTTTACAGATACTGTCACGGCAGATGTTCTCAGGATTTGGTCCGCCGCATCCCGCCCCTGGCAGCTCCTGTCAGACAGTCACGACAGACGGCAAGAGCGCACCAGTTCGTCGTACAACTGGAAACACCTAGAACATCGCTTTACAAGAACTCCTTTGTCTGGCGCACTGCATCACTGTGGAACTCACTCCCAGTACATCTGTTTCCCACTAATTACAACTTACAAATATTCAAGAGCCGTGTCAATCAACATCTTCGCACACACACCGCTCGTCGAGCGCCATAGGGTCTCTCTTTAGTGTGTGTGCCACTGCCATAAAAAAAATCCAAATTTAACTTACTTATAGTGACAGTCTATAGATCACCAAAAGGGGATTTCAGTGTTTTTGTGGAAGTAATTGATAGAATTGTAGCTAAAATCTCTATGCCAAATGTCGATGTTATCTTAAACGGAGACTTCAATATTAATTTTAATAATGTGTCAGATAGAAGGCTTGCTGCTCTCTTGGACGTGCTAGCCTGCTCTTTTCTTTATCCCACGATTTATGATAATACTAGACAAAAAGCCTGCATTGATAACATAATCACAAATATAACATCAAATTTTGAAACCCAAGTGATCGATGCTTCTCTGTCCGATCACTGTGGAGTGGCTATGGTGTTTTCAGTGGTTAAGCAGCCTGTGCTTGCGAAAGAGTCTGTCATGACCAGGCCAATTACTCAGAAGGGCCTTTTTTTGCTTAATACATTGGTGAAAGATTTAGATTGGTCTTTCTTGGAGAACACCGAGCTGACTGTTGATGCTAAGTTTGAGGTGTTTTTGAATCGTGTTGTGGAGGTGGTTGAGGCTGCCTTTCCTCTGAGGAATAGACCTTTTGTCAACAGCGACCCGGTGATAATTTGGTTTAATGACGAGCTGCGTAAAATGCGGGAAACTTTGGGTTTTCTGACTGACATGTCTAGATCAGGGGACATTCCTGGGATGCCGAACATCGTCCAAAAATTTCGAATCAAGTACAGACGTGCGATCGGGCAGGCTAAGGTGAGGGCAAATGATGATTTTATTGGCGGCTCTTCAAACGGCCCCAGAGCTACGTGGCAGGTTATAGGTAAATACAAAAACAAATCTAAGGATAATATTACGTCAACTCACCTATGCCCTAGCGATTTTAATAACTTTTTTGTTGGGGAGGTTGAGAGATTGATCAACACCATGCCAGTGGCTTCCAGGTCGAGTGCTGAGTATTTTTCTGAGACGATTGTGGGCCCTCAGAACTTTTCGTTTCATGAATTGACTTTTATTCAGGTGAGAGATATCATGTTTAATTTAAAGAACAAGGACAGTAGAGATTTCTATGGTTTTAATACCAAAATTATAAAATGTATTGCAAATGAAATTTATATACCATTAACCCGACTATATAATGAATGCCTGCGGAAGAGTGTGTTTCCAAAATGCCTCAAAATCTCCAAAGTAATTCCTGTTCATAAAAAGGGGCCTAAGGATGTCCCTGGAAACTTCAGACCAATTTCCATCATTCCGGTCTTTGGGAAAATTTTTGAAAAAGCTCTTAAAAACCAGTTAGTTACCCATTTCGAAAAATGTAATTTGTTTAATGTTAGACAATTTGGTTTCAGAGAGGCACACTCTACTGTCATGGCAATTGACAAGATTATCGAAATTATCAATAGTGGATATGAGGAATGTGGGTATACAGCGTCTTTGTTCTGTGATCTAACAAAGGCGTTTGACTGTGTCTCCCCCAGCTTACTGATTGCAAAACTGAAAGGCTATAACTTTACTACTGATAACGTGAATCTTCTTGAATCGTATCTCACTGACAGAGAACAATTTGTGTCTTTGAACGGCAATAAGTCTAATACACTACCTGTGAGATTTGAGGTACCGCAGGGGTCTGTGCTGGGACCGGTCCTATTTCTTATTTATATTAACGACATAAAAGTAATGAGTGATAATGGTGAAATTATTTTATTTGCAGACGATACCACAGCTCTGAATGTCCATCGTGACCTGTCAGTTGCGCGGGGACTACTTGGGCAGACAAGGGCAAGCCTAAATGACTGGTTTTCAGCTAATCAGTTATGCCTAAATGACGCAAAAACTAAGGAAATGTACTTTTCACTTAGAGATCTGAGTTCAGTAGATAACAGTGAGAGCGTTCGTTTTCTGGGTGTGTATCTCGATTCCAAGTTGACATGGTGCCATCATACCGAGTTCCTAACTAAAAAATTGGCAAGTAACATCTTTTTATTGCGGAGTTTATCGGGTCACCTCTCGAAGCCAGTCTTGGTTATTGCCTTCCATGCAATAATACGGGCCTTAATATCTTACTCCCTGTTTAATTGGGGACATGCCTCTTCGGCTTCCAGGATTTTCTCACTTCAGAGAAGAGCTGTCCGTATAGTGGATGGCTTAAGTTACCGGGAGGATTGCCGAGCCGCATTTTCTAGGCTAAATATTTTAACTTTGCCCAGTCTCTATATTTTTCAATGTCTGGTCCACGTCAAATCAAACGAAGACTCCTATATCATGCATGCCAACGTCCATCGACATGGTACTCGCAACAACATTAATATAGTACCTGATTTTCAGAGACTTAGTAAAACGAAGACTGGAACCAACTATTACGGTCCTAGGGCATTTAACTTGTTGCCACGAGGGATCAGAGAATTGCCTGTTGGCACGTTCAGTAGGGCAGTGAAGGG
>JAEQML010059234.1:0-28941 GCA_016904865.1 Pissodes strobi
TATTTGTTATGAACATGTGTGACAACAATGCATGTTAAGCAATAGTGGTCGGAATTGTAGGAATATTGTTGGATATTAGTATGCATTAACAGGGCGGTAATGTGTACAATTTAGGCATTGGTTTACAAAATTTGACACCTGCGGTTTACCCCTCGATTAAAAACTCCAAATTTAATTATGATTAAATCATTAAAAGGATAAGGGCCACTACTTTGAACTCCGATTAGTCACTTTAACCGCTCGCTAAAATAATCAGTGTCTTGAATGTATCAATGTCAGTATGACATTAACAGATGTGTGATATTAAAAATACTGATTAGTTTAGCAGTGACTAACCGGAGCCGGAGTTCAAAGTAGTGGCTCTAAATACTAATTAATCTCTGATTAATAATAATGATTTAACTGCAAAAAATTCGTTGAAGGATTTTTCAATGTTATTCGTTCCAGAAAAATAATCATTTTCATCATTGCAACTAATCATCAAACACTATTTAACATTGATTTTTTAAACCAGAAAATCACATCATGTTTTTAAATATGGACCTGTTAAATAAAGTTAGCACAAACAAAAATGAGATCAGAATTACAATTTTAAAAACTGATAAAATAATACAATTGGGCAACTTTGTACCAATTTAACCCACTTCATCCTTTTTGAGGTCTCTATACAGTGCAAGGAGTAGCCTATTATTGATATATTTTTACACTGTCAACGATGTTTATTTATTTATTAATCTATAGCTACGGTAAAAATATAACCAATAAATTATTTTTCGAAGTATAGTATTTAGTGAATGAAACCCAGTTGTTATTCTATTTCTCTTCTACGGGTATCTTCCGAAGACGCTACATATGCAAGAATTACAACGTACCCGTTCTTATTTGTTGAGAAATATTTATTATCACATTATACATATTATGGGCAGGTCCCTTCGTCAAGTGCAAATTATGCTAAGAACTACTATTTTCTGCGTCAAAATGCTTGCCATATCATTTAAACACAATTTCATCTTTAACGCAATAATTAAAAAAAAATACATATGCACAACTGCTAGAAAAGTACCAGCAGTGAAATATGTAAATTTAATGCAAACAGACTGAAGCAGCACCGTCGATAAAAGTCTGAATATATAAAAATTGAGAAACACCTTGCTGTAAATAAACAAAGCTAGTCTTATCTTAACCTATAGAAATTTCTGAATAAAAAATTACTTTAATCTTCAATATGCGAAATGCTCAGTTTACACATAGTTTGAAACTTTGTAAGAGTACTCTGTTGAACCGCTTTTGTTAAGTTGTGACTTAGGTCAAAAGGATCTTGAATGCACATGCGGGATTCGGATCTGAACAGTTCGCGATCGTCCCCTTGTAGTTGGGCAACGTATGCATCCATCTCTGGAGGTAAAGCTTCTGGAGAGAATTCAGAAAACAAAGTCCGCTTGACGACTCGGCCTAACAGTGGACAAACAACCTAAAAGTGAAAAGTGTAAACTCCTCAGACGATTAGACTTTAGGTTATTTAAGACGTAGCAGATTCATAATTTTCGAATTATTTCTGTTGAACTTAGAAAACAAAACTATTTTAATTTAATAAGTATATATGACAGTCCGCATTATCGACGTTCGCTACTGGTGTGCTTCTATAAGTATAGATACACTTCTACGGGTCATACAATTCCTAACGATGGAAAGTTACTGACCCAAAATTATATAATGAGTGGTATTCAGTGGCAGTTCAATACAATTTTCTTTTGGTGTGCACTCGACGCGCGTTTCGCTAACCATGTTAGCATCATCAGGAGTTGATTAAGACTAAAATTAAAATCTACCTAACACCCTTTTATACTACTGTTTGCTCAATCAAGCGGAACTAAAAAGAACCAATCCTGGAATCCCACTAGTCACGCTGGATTAACCAATACAATGGACTGACCATACGGAATAGGTCCTCTATCTCTATTTAAACTATTTTTACAATTAATTATTTCCATACTTTCATATGCGTCTAATAATCTCCCATCAGTTATATTATGAATTAATTTTAATTTTTTTATTGTTATTCTATGATTATTATCAAAAGCATGCACGGCAACACTTGATTTTTCTGTTCTACCATACTTTAAATGAGCTATATGTTCTTTGAATCTCGTTTGTATAGATCGTCTAGTTTGCCCAACATATTTTTGGTTACAATCCATACATCCAATTTCATATATTCCACTTCTTTCTAACATTTCAATTTTGTCCTTTGGACCACCTAGGAGTTTCTTAATGTTAAACTGAGTCTGGTATACTAATTTTAAACATACGTCCTTAAACTTTTTGGAGTCCTCTAGTATACTGAGGATTATACGGTATCGAAACATATTTTGTATTTTCATCCTGATTAACGAAAGAAGTGGAATCACGAGTCTTTCTAAACAAATGCCTATTAATTAGTCTATTTATTAAGTTAGTATTTTGAGCCATTAACTTCCGCTATATTCCTAATTGTTTCCTTTTCCTTATTAAATCTTTCTCTGCTAAGAGGAAAGTTAACCATACGGTGTACTAAAAAATGAAAGCTGGCCATTTTATGTTGGTCGCAGTGGAAGGAGTCATTAGGAATATATCGGTTAGTGGCAGTGTAACGGTATAAGTATATACCCTGTATATCTACAGAATATTGTCATTATTAAATATTATCATAATATATTTTATAAACTGCACACTGTTGCACGGATAGCAAAACACGCTGACCTGATTAGCGACTGGGTTTAATTAAGTTCATTGATACCATTATTGTAATATCAACCATTATACAATCAATACACATAGAGTTAAGTAAGCTCAGACTATTATTGAGGCCTCGGATGAAAGAACCTAACTCAAACTATAAACTTAAGTGAACACGATATGGCACCCCCAGATTGAGTCTTTACATGGCGACCCTGCCACTCCCTCATACGTGGTCAAAATAAAGTATGCCTGGTAGGCAAATAATCCATAAAAGGCCTTATGAATTAGCAAAATGGCTAAGAGAAGAAGAAAAAAAGAAGACAATTCTCTTTTAGGTTTTTGGTGAATACAAGATGTGAAAATAAAAATGGAGGTTATGCATGGACAATTGAACATTGGAAAACAATAATGTGAATGCGGAAAAAAAAAACATAAGTGAAGTAGAAATGTGCACAGGTACTTATAGGCTATAAAATTTAATGTTAAAAGGTGCTAAGTTAGTTATATATTTTCCTGTATATAAGGATATATTAGGGTAACTTTTTAAGTATTATATTTTCATTATCATATTTAATGCATACGTATAGGTACCATCGTTCTATTTGAAATATATAATATATAACCATTTAATTTATTCAGACTTAATACTCAGTCAAATATTTGCAGTAAAAGTATTGATTTATCAAATCGAATCGCTGGGACAGTGCCTAGCCGATTAATTCTGAAAAGAGCAAAAATTTCTGGAAATCAGTAGACCAATCGTATTTAAGTAGATGCACAAACATGCACAAATTATAGTTTAATTAAAAGTCTAAAAAGCGCAAAACTGCATTGTGTCGGTTAAAAATCAAATATATATAAGTAGTTAATCGCAAAATATTTTTTTTTCGATTAGCTTTCCGTCATGGGAAGTATAAATAAGTGCCAATAAAACAAGCTATACGTAATTGAGAAGTATACTAAAATATACAAGGTATTTCAACAACTAAACAGTAGCAAAAATTATTTAAGTATGATAAATCTCACAATTTTGTACATTTTCAAATCATATTGATGTAGAATATTTTACACATCGCAGCATATAAATTATCATAAGTTGTAAAGTAAATAATAAAATAAAACGTAGATAAATTCTCTTAAATAACGAGTATTCATATAGTATTGAAGTAATCGGAATTTCGCAATTATTCTATGAACATAGGTCATCAACTCGTAGTTATTAATATCGCAAAATTACAAAATTGCAAATTTCGTATATGCCAGCATATACATAAAAATAATAAATAATGTTAATAATGACGCGGCGCGTAGCAAATAGCAAAACTCCTGAAATCGGAATCGAGTGAATTAAATGCTAGCTGCATATTATATATTTAATTATCGATTAAGATGGAATATAATTATTTTCAATATGAATAAAATAACTGCTATGCTTTATCACATCATTATAATATATAAATATTATTTAAGATTAGTTAAAGATTTTGAATTTGAAAGAAATGGTTGTAATTTACGCAATATGGTTTAAATAATGTAATTTATTGCATTAAATTTCGCCGTACACGTTATATATCTGTACGCAGTTATTACATGGAAATTGCTTATTACTAAGACATATTTTATAGGTGAAATAAGCCGTAGCTTATAACAATGTAGGGTTAATGTGAAAAAGGGTATACAGATATGGCAAGAAATAATGCTAATTTCAACATCAGTGGCGAATTGTTAAACGCAAAATTTTTGAAAAGACCTACCAATAATTGATTATTAACTTAATCACATACGCATTCAAATAAATAATAATAAAATAAAATAAGAAATTTTCTTTTTTTTCAGTAGTAAGAGGTCAAAGGTATCTCATAATTTTTAAAATATTAAAAAGAGTATCATTAAAATAACGAAGTCAGTCATTCATTAACGTCCAGAAACTCATTTCTTTATTTTGACAGTTGTTTGAAGCTGATACGATAAAACTTTTATGATTCAATTTGGATATTTATTCTCTTATGGGATTCGTTTAGATAGCGATTTACGTACAAAATAACTGGTTCACTCAAACCCATTGGGATGCTCTTTGAGTAAAAAATAAATTTATAATAAGAAATATTTAAGTTGAGTTAAGTTCGCTGACGCTCTTTTGAAATGATCTTAGTCAGTTTATCATGATCAATTTCATCAATTTTACAATGGGACAAACAAAATTCAAACAAATAGCGGTATATCTTATTCGGGCATGCCTGTTAGTTATTATTATGATGAAATTAAACGCAATAAAGTAAAACGAGATGATATTCGAGATCCTTTGATTAAGTTTGATTCCTCAATACTCAAACACTACTTGTGAAATTGTAAATTTATCTTTAAATATCAATTGTATATTCTAATATGGTAAACATTACATCCAATTAACTGAATATATATCTTAGATAGAAAATTACTCGGAAAATGAAGAAATACAAATTAAATAGTAGATATTATGAATAACGAATACCAAATAATAAATGAGAAACTTACATAGTCGCGCAGCTGAGGGCGGACTACCTGAGGGTAGATTTCCATAAACACGCAAGCAAGTAACCGTACCGCGATACAGTACCATATCGGAATGGATAATGCCACAAAGGCAGTAGTGTAATTCTTACTAAATAAGCGAAATCATGTTAAATAAAGTCGCGAACTCATTGAATTTTAACCACATTAAAATAAGTGATCGCTAAAGTGCAGTGAAAAATGGGTACTATCTAGATTCGCAGATTAAATTTTAACATCACAAATAACGTAACTTAATAATCTATAAATCTGCGAGGACATACAATGAAAAAATTGAAAAATAATGAGATAATTATTAGCTAATTAATAAATCGATCAAAACGACAAATGGAAAGCAAATTCGAGCTAGTAATACGACCACTAATATAATTTTATACGTAAAAAATACGGCTGATATAGTCCGTTCTTTGCAATAGATAATTTAGTGCTGTTATGTACACAGAAAAGGGCGAGTATTACTTGCAAGTAGTTTCACTTATTCAGTGGAACGAAGGCTGATTGTGTGTATTTCAGTTTTTTTTTCTAATTGTTTAGTTGTATAAATTTGTACCAGGCCAGGTTCAATAAAATCAAAAAACCAAAAGAAACAATGTAATAACTTAATATTTATATATTCGATTACTTCGGAAAAAGAAAAGAGAAATAAGCATCGGAACTATACATTTAAATAACTAGTAATTAAGAATTAATTTTTTTTATTAAGTATATTCTTATCGAGACAAGCTTGGATTGAAAATAAACTCTTTATGGAGCGTAGGCACACTATATAGACTAGAGCTTCCAGAAAGCTAGGGAAGTAGCAAAAAAAGTAGTATCTGCTAACGCAAGCAAATTAAAAACAAGAGCGAGTTTGAACGCAAGAGCTTCGCAAATGTCTGGCTTGATCAACCAAATATTGGGGAAGTTCGCAAACAATAACAAAATTGGGTGTTACGTCATCAATAGAAGTTAGTAAGCTTTCTACATAGACAACCTCACAAGCAGGGAAATTTTATTATTTCCCCCTAACATCTATTATTTTAATTTCGCTTTCTAAACTTTCTAGTTTTTTGTTAAACGTTCTCAATTTCGATCCTTTGTTTTTTTAGTTCTCATTTTCATGTTTTATTTTTAAATCTTTTTGTTTAACGATGTAACAGTAAAATACTCGAAACACGATTTATTAATTATTTTACCCTAAATGTGACAATATATTGAAGTCAAATTTTCGATCGGCATTGGCGCGAGACGAAATGTTGAGAGATTTGATTGAAATAGGAAGAGATAGAAAGAAGGACAAACTCCGCAAATACCTCAGTAATATAAATAAATATTATAAGTGATCACTAACCAGAAATCTTGATCGGCGTAAGACTTAGGTACATCGTCGAAAGATCTGGGAGTAATAAGGATTAAAATATGAAAGTAATATAAATGATAAACACGTGTATAAATAAAAGACTCCAAAAGGACCGGTCCACAATACATCTGGAGGAGTCTATTATATGAGAATTGCAAACAATGTTCGCTAATGGCAGTATATTCTTTAGAGAAATACCAGTCTAGGCTAAAAAGGCCGGTGATCAGAGTTTGGCAATAAAATACAGATATGACGTACGCCAAAGGCGGTAATTCGTGAAGAAAAAGGTATAAGGTAATAATAAAATGAGGTTTAAGCGAGTGTAGCGTAGTATAAATAAACAAATATATGACAATAAATAAATATAAGAAAAAGAGAGAACATAGGTTTAAATAAGTTCTTTCAAACTAAGAAAGTATACGACCTGAATCATTATATATTTTTTTTTACATGATAATTAAACGACCATAATTAGACGGCGATAGAAAATAAAAGGTTATAAAATAATTTATTTTTTAAAATTTAACCAGAATAGAAAAGTGCAACCAAACAAAACATCCCTAAGTATGCTACATAAAATACAACTAATTAAATGTTTAAGTATATAAGACAAAACTGCTTAAAGACCTTACGTATAGTTCATTTTATGGAATGGTTGATAACTTTATTAAATAATACAAGAAAAATATAGATAATATTTTATTTCTTAATAAGGCACATTATTAGGCAACTACTGAAAAATAAAAACACATCAAAGGACTGCTATTATTAAAGCTAAATGGATTTTATTACCATGGATTTTTTTTCTTTTAATCATAATTAATACTAGTAAGTGATTCAAAATGCCTTTAATGCATAATTATATGCAATTCCTATTTATGCAAAGAACGATGGATACCTATGCATTGATAGACTTGATAGTTATTATAGAATAGAAAATTATGCTATATCATTTTATATTATATTATTATATACGTTATATTGGTTATGTTACTTATTATTAATTGTACTAGATGTAAGATAAATTTTAGACAAACGGAGCTCCACTTCTCATATTTCCATATCTTTTATTCTATGATCATACTATGAATTCTTTCTTAATCTTTTTACTAACAAACTCTTCCTTCTATTTCCATACCTTATAGTATAAGTATTGTATAGTCATAAGAACAGGTTGACGTGTTAAAAGTTACAAGATAAAGTAAATTGCTGCTATATAGAGTTACATATTCACAAATGTACTTTGAAATATTTCATTGCTTACATATCACAGAAAGGAACAAAAATTTCAGGTCTAGAGAAATTTTTTCTCGAAAAAGGGGGGAGGTGTAACGGTATAAGTATATACCCTGTATATCTACAGAATATTGTCATTATTAAATATTATCATAATACATTTTATAAACTGCACACTGTTGCACGGATAGCAAAACACGCTGACCTGATTAGCGACTGGGTTTAATTAAGTTCATTGATACCATTATTGTAATATCAACCATTATACAATCAATACACATAGAGTTAAGTAAGCTCAGACTATTATTGAGGCCTCGGATGAAAGAACCTAACTCTGTAAATATCAAATTCTAATGTGTTACTATCCTTCCTAATCACTAAAGTATCAAAAAAAGGTAGTTGGCCATTGTTCTCGACTTCATAAGTAAATTTAATGGTGGAGAAACGGTTGATTAGTTTTGTTACAAAATCTTCAATATTAGCGGTTTTTGTGTCGAAAATGGCGAAAATGTCATCCACATACCTGCACCATCATCATCATCATCACCGGCCTGTAACTGTCCACTGTTGGATAAAGGCCTCTCCTTCTCTTTTCCATGCAGGTCTTTCGCCAGCTGAAACCACTGTCGTCCTACGTGTTGTTTAATGTCATCAAGTCATCGTTTTTGGGGCCTTCCCCTGCTCCGGTTAGTTTCTCTGGGTCTCCAATGTACGAGTCTTGCAGTCCATCGATCACAGTCCTGTCTAGCCACATGTCCAACCCACTACCATTTCATGTGTGCGATGCGCTCGATAATATCTGTTATCTTGGTGCTGTCTCGGATGTCCTAATTTCTTATTCTTTGTCTAAGAGTTACTCCCAGCATTCTTCTCTCCATAGCTCCTTGCGATTTTCTCAATCTGTCGGCGCTTTTCTCTGTCATAGTCGCAGTCTCCAGTCCATAAGTAGCCACGGGCAAAACACAGGCATCGTACATTTTTCTTTTTAGACACATAGGAATGGTTTGGTTTTTGAAGATGTAATTTAGGCGACCGAAAGCACACCAGGATAGTCCAATTCTTCTTGTTATCTCTGCGGTCTGGTTTTCTCTTCCAAGTTTTAGTGAGTGTCCAAGGTAGACATATTGGTCAACATTTTCAATTATCTGATTGTCGATTATTATTTGTATGTTAGTTTGGGTCATAATTTTTGTTTTGTTCAAGTTCATTTTTAGACCCACTCGACTAGATGCTTGGTTTAATTGATGCAACATACTTGTCAGTTCATCAGCATCGGTACTTATTAGGACAATATCATCGGCAAACCTCAGATGATTTAAGTATGAGCCGTCGATATTAATTCCTTTATTCTCCCACTGTAAGTTTTTAAAAATATTTTCCAATGCCGCTGTAAATAACTTTGGCGACATGGTATCACCCTGGCGTACCCCTCTGCCAATTTTAATTTTTTCGGTCTTGGTGTCCGGGTCGATCTGGACCTGTAGCGTTGCGTTTTTATAAATATTTTCTATTAAGTCGGAATATCTGGTGTCAATTCTAGCTGCATCTAATGATCTTAGGAATGCACACGTTTCAATAGTGTCGAACACTTTCTGGAAGTCTACAAACGCTAAGTGTATTTGGATATTATACTCATTTGCTTTTTCAATCAGAAGTTTCATGGATTGCAAATGATCTATAGTGCTGAAACCTCGTCGAAATCCGGCCTTTTCGACTGATTGGTATGAATCTAATTTGGTTGTCAGTCTATTTGTTATTATTCTTGTGAGTAGTCTGTATATGTGTGACAGAAGGCTTATTGGGCGATAATTTTCAATATTCGTGCTGCCCCAGTTGAGATGGCTTCACGGTCAGCGGAACTTAACCTTTATCGTAAGTTTTCTACTAAGATTAGGCTAGTGAGTGCAGATATTTGGTTTCTAAAGTCTTGTAAAAAATTTAATGTCTCCAAATTTTACTAAAATTGTTTTACCAAAATCTTCTCCTGTTACAGAAAAAGTACATTCCTTTGCCAGACAAAAGTGGCTGGATTTAGAAATCAAAAATTTGTACAGTAAATGAAGTATGTTTGAATAAGAAGCATCCAGACTTTATAAAAAACTAACATTTAGATTAACAAATATTGAACATGAAGAATGGTACGAGTTCCAGAGAAAAATGTTTTTAGTCATTGATACAAAATACATCAAGAAAATGTCATCCATCAATAAAAAACTTAAAAGACTCAGGAAAATGAAACCTAAGTCTGATAGTTCTCAGAAAATCGTAAACATTGTGGAAAATCTATCTTCTCAATCTTTTGATAAATCTCAATTGGATCTTTTACAACAATGGTCTGAATTTTGCATCGCCTCCACCAAAGGATAACTTATTTGATATTGTGGGTAATATAGAAAGCTCTATTCAACATCTTCCTGACTCTACTGAAGGATTTGTTAGAGAAGCATGCAGGAATCAGATCTCAAAAAATGTAATTAATAATAATGTCGACCTGGAAAAGGGAAAAGTATAATCAAGAGATTAAAGGAGAAAGATGTCTTTTATCTAAAAGCTGACAAAGGTAATAAGGTTGTATATTAGACAAAAAAGCGAATATTTTCAACGGGTTGATAATTTAATCGAATCCGGGCCCTATAACAAAATCTCAAGGAATCCATTATCTAAAATGGTAACACAAGTTTAAAACACTTTGAAGAAATGTAGCAACCTTATTTCTGATCAAATTAAATACAAATTATCTGTGAGTAATCCTACTATGCCGAAACTATATTGTCTTCCCAAGATTCATAAACCTGGGAAGGCAATGCGTCCCATAGTCTCGGCAATAGGATCGCCAACTTATAATATATCCAAGTGGCAAACCAGTTTGAAAATTTACCTATAAAACAGAATTCAGGAGTACTAAATTCTTTAGATTTCATAAACAAAATTAAAGATAGGATTCTTAATGAAGATGAAATTTTAATCTCGTTTGATGTTAGCTCATTGTTCCCTAATGTACCAATCCCATAGACCTTGCAATACCTTGGTGAATTACTTGAGATGAAGAGTTTTGATAACGAAATCAAACAAGAATATTTGACTTTAACCAAACTTTGCATGGATCAAAATTATTTTCAATATAAAAATGACTATTACCAATAACTTGAAGGCACGGCAATGGGCAACTGTTTGTCGCCGTTCTTAGCTAATATTTTCATGAGTAAATTTGAAAATTAAATCAGCCAGGAGTTCGAATATTTTCCAAGGGTATGGTACAGGTATGTGGATGGAATTTTCGCGATATTTGACACAAAAACCGCTAATATTGAAGATTTTGTAACAAAACTAAACAACCGTTTCCCCACTATTAAATTTACTTAAGAAGTCGAGAACAATGGCCAACTACCTTTTTTAGATACTTTAGTGATTAGGAACGATAATAACACATTAGAATTTGATATTTACAGAAAAAATACTGCCACTAACCGATATATTCCTAATGACTCCTTCCACTGCAACCAACATAAAATGGCTAGATTTATTTTTTTTAGTACACCGTATGGTTAACTTTCCTCTTAGCAGAGAAAGATTTAATAAGGAAAAGGAAACAATTAGGAATATAGCGGAAGTTAATGGTTTCAATACTAACTTAATAAATAGACTAATTAATAGGCATTTGTTTAGAACGACCATTCGTGATTCCGCTTCTTTCGTTAATCAGGATGAAAATACAAAATATGTTGAGATACCGTATAATCCTCAGTATACTAGAGGACTCCAAAAAGTTTTTAAGGAAGTAGGTTTAAAATTAGTATACCAGACTCAGTTTAACATTAAGAAACTATTAGGTGGTCCAAAGGACAAAATTGAAATGTTAGAAAGAAGTGGAATATATGAAATTGGATGTATGGATTGTAACCAAAAATATGTTGGGCAAACTAGACGACCTATACAAAGGAGATTCAAAGAACATATAGCCTCATTTAAAGTATGGTAGAATAGAAAAATCAAGTGTTGCCGAGCATGCTTTTGATAATAATCATAGAATAACAATAAAAAATTTAAAATTAATTCATAATATAACTGATAGGAGTTTATTAGACGTAGACGGAAATTATTAAATGTAAGAATAGTTTAAATAGAGATAGAGGACCTATTCCGCACCTAGTGGGATTCCAGGATTGATTATTTTTAGTTCCGCTTGATTGAGCAAACAGTAGTATAAAAGGGTGTTAGGTAGATTTTAATTTTAGTCTTATTCATTTAATGATGCTAACATGGTTAGCGAAACGCGCGTCGAGGGCAAAAATTCTGTTTCACATGGAATTTTCTTTATTTTTTAAATGGATTGCCCTATATATTTTTACAGTCTTAAGATCTCCTTAGCCTCCGCTTTTCAAAAATACATAGTTTGCCCATATTTGGACTAGCCGTTTTTCAGTTATTTCACTTTAAATAACTGAGTCTATTTAGCTGCGCCTTCTGCGTGGCTTGTTTAAAATATTCAGAAAAGTCCTGAAACTCTTGTTTGAACATTTTTCGGTGGTCTATTTAGCTGCGCCTTTTGCTTAGCTTGTTTAAAATATTCAGGAAAACTCCTGATACTTTTATTTGAATTTTTTTTCTGTGTCTCTTTAAAAAGAGTTTCTAAAGGGGTGGCAAATTATAAGGAAAAACCCTGTACATGTGGTTCCTAAGATATCAGATCATTCGTTAATCTCCGTTAAGTTGTGCAAATTTTTAGTAATAAGAAGATTCAAATTAAATATAGGAACCTCAATGAGACAAACATGGAGAAGGTCAACATTCAACTGATTTCATGTAATTTTTTGTTGAACTGTACAGAGGTCGATGATACAGTATGTCTCACTAACTTGGAACCATATGGGAAACTTCTTTATTGCTGATTTTACGAAAAAAAGTTGCTCTTTATAAAAAATTCTGCTTCCTGAGAAAATAATATAAGACTATTAAAATTTGAATTAGCATATACAGAGTGGTCATAAAGTAGAAAAATCTACAGGGTGTCCTGGAATACCGTTCGAATAATTTTACGAGTGATTCCACATAAGAAAACATGAAAATTTTTTGTAAAAAATCAGTTTTTTGTTAATATCTTAAATATGATTTTACTGATTTTGTTGAAATTTGGCAGTGTTATCTGTAATAATAAGGGGCTCATTTAGCCTTAATTAGATTAAAAATATAAAGTCCAGTGGCGTCCCGAGAGGCATTATACCGAATATTATTGACAAAGAAATGTGCGCCACTGACTCTGTTAAACATTTTATATTTTTTTCGTATTAAGCAACTAAAAATACAACATTTTTGTTTCTTTAATTGTTTTCGTATTTTGTTTCGTTTTCGAGAAAAATAAAACCAGTTTATTACAGCGTTTGATGTAGAATTTGGTGCCCTAAAGAAATTTAATAAACTGGTATTTATTTTTTTTCTCGAAAACGAAAGAGTCAATGGCGCACATTTCCTTATCAATAATATTCGGTATGATGCCCTCCGGGATGCCACTGGACTTTATATTTTTAATCTAATTAAGGCTAAATGAGCCACTTATTACTACAGATGACACTGCAAAATTTCAATGAAATCAGTAAAATCATATTTAAGATATTAACAAAAACCTGATTTTTTATAAAAAGTTTGACACACCCTGTATCTTGGAAACTATGCATTTTCCGACCCATGTTTATACGAAAAAATTTTCATGTTTTCTTATGTAGAATCACTCCTAAAATTATTCGACCGGTATTTCAGGACATCCTGTATATTTTCCTACTTTATGACCACTCTGTATATGCTAATTCAAGTTTTAATAGTCTTATATATTATAAAGAGCAACTTTTTCGGTCTGTTAAAGGTGCAAAACATAGACAGGCAACACTATGAAAGTATCACAACGGCGCGTAAGAGATTTCAGATAGTTTTTAATTTTTCAATTATTAGTTTATGGTGGAAGACAGTGCTCCAATTAACTGGTTCAAAGTGTGAATCTATCATTCTTTCTACCTAAAATTCACTCTCGCTTGAAATACAATCTAGTTATTTCTTATTGATAAGTTTTCCCCGTGGGTTCTGACAAAAGCACAACTTTTACTATTTTTAAATATTCCTCTCTTTATTCCCTATCAATGTATACAATGAGACACAAACTACTCTTAAAAATGTAATGTAATAGATCTTTACAATTCAACACTCAATGATTAACTAACTGCAACACTCGTTCTGTGAGCTATTTATATCTAGTCGAATATATATCGGGACTATTCCGGAAGCAAACCGCTTCTGTACAGGTATGTTCTACAACAACAACAGTAAACTACCCCTATCCTGGTTACGACTTACACACCCGATTTAGACATTAGTTCGGTTTTTACCTTTTTGTTCGAAGCGACCTTTCATGTTACCGCGAGGAAACACTCGAACCGAACAACCGTGACATCATGTGGCTCAAGTTCACGGCCAAGAGATTAGCCAAGTTATATGCTGTCTCTATCGTCCTCCGAGCGATAGATCCTACCAAAGCTGTTTTACAACACTAGCTACCACTTTTGACTCAATACAGGTCGATCACCCCAATTCAGAAATAATCGTTGTGGAATATTTCAATGCTCATAACACCAACTGGCCCAAACATCACAACAAAACCGACAACGAAGGTAGATAAGCCGAGGCATTTGCCATCAGCTGCGGGCTTACTCTACAAGAACAAACTCGAATCTCAGAGAGTGGCGAATTTGCCGCCCTCCTGGATCTATTTCTAACCAGCAATCCTGACCAGTACACAACCACAGTTGGTCCGCCATTAGGTACTTCCGACCACAAACTTATTACAACGGTTTGTGAATTACCACTTCTACAGAAGAATCCACCAATGCCTCGCAAGATCTGGCATTACAATTCTGCCAACTGGGACGATCTAAGGGAGCTCTACTTAGATTTTCCTTGGCTCGACGTCTGCTTTGACACTGACGATCTGCCAGTCTGCTGTGAAGAGATTACGCAAGTAATCTCAGGAATGGAAGCATACATCCCAAATTCCATCAAGTTACCGTCAAAAGATGCGAAAGAGCTGTTGGTAGGAAACAGCAAGTCTACAAAAACTGGCAGCAAAATCAGACCGCTGAAAATCGCAATTATTTTGTCGAAACGAGAAACGAACGCAAACGTGTGATCGACTAAACTAAGGACAAACACAATCAAAGGATCAGAAATAAACTTTTGCAATGCCCCAGTGGCTCCAGGAATTTCTGGTCGGTAGCAAAGGCAGTAAGTAATAACTTTACAAAAACGTGCTCGCCAAAATGTTTTCATCGCACTCTACCTTGGACGTCCCACAAGGCAAGGCTCTCCCCACCATATCGAACATCAACACTACCATGGTAGAAGTCAAGTTTCATCACCGTGATATTCGTAAAATCCTTAAAGAACTAGATACGCAAAAGGCATGAAGACCGGACAGAATACCTGCTATCGTGTTAAAGAACTGCGCCAACGAACTAACACCCGTTTTTTCCAACCTTTTTTTTTCTGTGCTACCGAAAAGGGGTTTACCCATCTTCTTGCAAAGTCGCCCGAGTGTAACCTATTCCAAAAAAGGCAAGAAAACCACGCCCTCAAACTATCGCCCAATTGCCTTGCTTCCAATAATCTCCAAAGTCATGGAAAGTGTAGTCAATCAGCAACTACTCAAGTACCTCGAGAACAACAGAATAATCAGCGATAGCCAATACGGCTTTCTCACAGAGACATCGGCAGGGGATATATTGGCCTATGTCACTCATATATGGAGTAGGGCAATTGAGAACTACGGAGTCTCGAGCAACTGCGTTGAATATTTCCAAGGCATTCGACAGTTTGGCATGACGGATTGCTCAACAAACTGCCGTCCTTCGGACTGTCAGCCTCTCTCTGCAGCTGGCTTGCCAGTTACCCTAAAAACCGATCTCTGCACGTTGCAGTTGATGGACACATCTCAGACTCCAATAACGCGGGCGTGCCTCTGGGCGCAGTACTTTCACCACCTCATCTATATTAATGACCTGCTGACCGAAACGAATAATCCTGTTTACATTTTTGCAGATGACAGTACTCTTGTCTCCTAATTTAGATCAGAAAAACCTTTACCAGCGACTGAGACTTATCACCGCAGACAGGAGCACATTACAGCAATGAATCAAGACCTGGAGAAAGTTGAAACTTGGGGCGACAGAAATTTGGTCCGTTTCAATACAGCAAAGACCCAAGCAGCCACGTTTACCAAGAGGGCCAATACCGCGAGCCCTGACATAATTATGGCAGGATCGACCATTCCTTCATCCTCGTCAATCGAACTAGTGGGTGTCTCGGTCAACAGCAATATCTCCTGGCTTAACCACGTCGCTAACATCGCAAAATCAGCCTCCCAGAAGCTTGGTGAGCTATTTGGCAACAAAAAACTGTATACCCCGCAGCAGTTGCTCTTGCTCTACAAAGCGCAAATAAGACCGTGCTTAGAATATTGCTCACACATCTGGGGTGCCGCCCCAAAGTACACCCTAAAGCTGCTGGATTCCATCCAGGAGAGAGCTGTGCGTCTCGTCGGCGATCCGGAGTTAACCCGGCATCTGGATAGTTTGAAACACCGCAGACATGTGGCCGAGATGTCCCTGTTGTACAGATACTTTCACGGCAGATGTTCCCAGGATTTGGCCCGCCTCATCCCGCCCCTGGCTATGCCGTCAAGAGCGCACCAGTTCGTCGTAGAACTGGAAACACCTAGAACATCGCTTTACAAGAACTCCTTTGTCTCGCACACTGCACCACTGTGGAATTCACTCCCCGGACAATTATTTCCCTCTAATTACAACCTACAACTATTCAAGAACCGTGTCAATCAACTTCTTCGCACACACACCGCTCGTCGTGCGTCATAGGATCTCCCTTTAGTGTGTATGCCACTGCCATAAACAAAAAAAAATCTCGGCCCGGCACCGGCGGCGCAATATAAGTGCATCGGGAAAATAACAGAGCGTCAGGAATCTTCTCGATGGATGATGATTCATGTGGAAATAACGTAGACGCGGCAAGCTAGTTGTATAGGTTAGTCCATAAACATACAGATGGTCGCTAGCCGTGACATTATTTTGTTTTGAATGCAGGCCTATATAATTTATATTTGTGAACCCCTATTAACATTTAGTATTTTATGGAGGATTGCTTGATGAACTGTATATATATTACGTGGATGAATAAGTAAATAAATAAAATAGAGGCACGCAATTTGCAGACTATTAGACTCCTTTAATACATGGCTTTGGTAGGCATCACATACACTATCCTAACCAATAAACGTAGAAATGTAGAAGGAAATGTAGCAACAGAGGAGAAAACATTTCAACATCTGAACTAAGGCACTTACAATAACTTAAACTTAACTACAAGATGAGACCCTTGGAAAGAAATGCAAATAGTGTTGAATGGTATGATCATAGATTAGTTATTAAAAGTAGAGAGATAAGAATGTACCATTTCACCGGTTTTCCCTAAATATGGTTAGCGCTAATTGGGAAAAGTATCGTATATTGAGAACATATTATGACTTAAAAGTTCTTCAGAAATAGCTGAAAATGTTTATATATTTAGTAAGAATAATTCATTCAATATTTGATACTATTGTATCCCATACCAGTTGGCAGAACCCTTATAATATCGAAGGTAGATTAACTGATTTAAGATTAGATGTCAGAGCTTTCTCGAATAGTTAATGAACTTCAAAATATAAACGAGTTGTTAAATCCTAACGCGTTAAGGAGTGTCCTCGGACCGCTGTTGTTTTTGCGTTACATTAATATATTTTGTGCATTTCATTGCGAATTTATAAACCTTTTTATAGACGAACATTATTGTCAATATTTAATAGAGATCCACAGGAAATCATTGAAAGGATAAATGTGTTTCTTGATGAAATAGTTTCGTACATGAATATATCCAAAACAAAGGCAATGGTTATTGCGGCCTCATATAGACTGAATCAGATAGACTTCAATGATTTTCACCTGCTTATCGAAGGAGATAAGGTTTAATTTGTGGATGCATATACTTGGGGTTCATGCTTGATAACAGGTTACCACATTTGAGGCTCATTTTAAGTACATGACAAATAAGATAGCAATGAAGCTTTACTTATTCTTAAGAATATCTGGACCTTTATCTATGTATTCCAGACTAAGAGTTTATAGCAGTGTTGTTCAGCCTTATTTTGACAATGCAGTGGCACAACACTGCCTCTTCAAAGAATCGAGGAATGCGTATAATACTTAATTAATTGCAATCGATATGCGAATATATCTGTAACGCTGAATGTTTTACAGTGGCTAGCAGTGGAAGATAGACTCTACTATATACAATGATATCTATATTTAAACTTTTAAATAATTAGCTCTCATTCTATTCTGTTGTATAAACACATGATGTTCATAACCATTTCACCAAAAGTCTTACTAATTGCAATGTTCATATTTCTCTGTAATATTTGAAGACTAATGAAGCTTTTATTCATTCCGGGCTTGGAATACAATAGGCAGCCAAAATTTGTTAGGGCCTCCGGGAATCTGGCTAGTTTCAAAAGACGCCTATATTTATTTATGAAAATGATGTGCTGTGTTATTAATTACTTTTTGGTTTGTGTTATGTTGATTGTAGTTTAATTGAGATTATATTTGCGTTTTTTTTTTAATGTAATACTCTTTGATTGGTTTTGTATTAGAATTGTCCTATTTGAAGTAATATATTGTTTGATTGATAGATAATAAAACTGAATGGCAAATACTTTGAGAACGATAAAACTAATTTGAAGAGTAACATTTAGTGATAGAAACATGCTACTAAACAAAGGTATTCTAAAGTTGTAGAGAGAAATTGGGACACTTGTGTTCTGTTATGAGTTTTGTACCAAATTTTTGTGACTCTTGATTATAAATTATATGGTTTCTGGAAATGAGAAAGCTGAAATAAATCTTAAAAATACTTACATTGCTGTTAAAATCAAATCTCGAATAGTATTTGAAAAATTCTAGAAGTAGCTCATACACTGAATGATTATAAGCTTTGGTATATGTTGCAGTCGTTTCTTTTGATAAAACGTAATCTATAGTTTTCCAACCTGAAATTAAGAGTATTATAATTATCTAACAGTTCACTGTCTAAAAATAATAATACCTATTATTATTAGGAATTATAATTAACTAACAGTACACTATCCTAAATATAAAATTAAACAGGAAAATATACTCCTGGAATATACGGTGACAAACATTATTCAAAATGTGACGTTTATAAAATCGACATACTCGGATGCAGCGAAGTGAAATTCCTAGCCAGGCACTGAAAAATGCGGAATAGTTCTAAGTTTACTACGCCAGAGAAGATAATCCACACCGTGTAAAGGCGTAACAATAGTAGTAATCAAATGTCAATAATCGGATATCGGATCAACACTAAAATGATAAATATCAATCGTAGAAGATTGTAATGCTAAGGTTAGCAGTGGAGTAGTCAAAAATGTACTTGAATGCTATATCCTGGGTGTCCAAAATGAAAGAGCAGCTTTGCAAAGAAAACATCTACGACAGCGGAAACTATACGCATGCTCCTTTTTCCATCTGATAATAACCAACCATCGACCAGACTGAGATTTAAAAAAAGAGATTACAAAATCAAAACGGCCAAAAAATTGACTTGCAAAAATTCAAAGAAGAAAACACTAGAACTGAACTGAAATTATTCCATGTTAAAGACAAGAATATCACCAGTAGTATTTAGCAAAAATAGGAATCTATCAAACACTGCAACATTCCATTTTTGGGATCATTAATTATTAGAAGGTTTTGATCGGCCTAGGTAGTATTCGCGATTTCATACGTAGTACGACCGGGGATTTGGCATCCTTTGCGCTGGCCTGCGAAAACCCGTCCTGATTGGACGGACTGGAAACGCTGCGACGACTCGATGGGTGGAGAGATCGGTTTAGCTGTGAAAGACTCGTCCTTTTTTCCCGAGAGAAGCCGGGTCAAGGCAGTCGATTTTTGAAATTGGTTCTCGCCAACCTAGTTTAAGCGGATTTTGTCGACTGACCTCCAAGTTATTTCCGTTTTGGGTTTTGGGAACACCGTAATACGGAAGTATCGTGTAACATGGATTTTTTGTCTGTTTGAAACGGCTTCCTTTGGGAGAAGTCAGCCATTTTAGTTCTGGCATTTTTTGATGTGTGTTAAACAGCGTGCCCTCCGACTAGAGGTGAGTTTTTTATTATTAGCAATGTTTTTGTGTTTTCCGGGTTAACTCAACTGCTTTTTATTGCATTATTTTACGTATCATTTATTTCGGATCCAATTAATTAAGCCAAATTATTTCGGTGTGTCGCCATCCTAATTAGGGAGGCAATTAGAGCTAATAGTTCGGTCGTTACGGCTAGATTATTCGTGTACCGTTAAACTGATACGAGAATAATACAAGCTCGTGAATTCTAAATTCAAACGAGTTATTCGTTGTTTGTTTGCTCTCGGTTTTTTTTTTATGAACGGTCGAATTATTCATTTTATTTTATTTCTGACATGTGTCGTAGATTTTCGGCGATTTTAGTGGTCAGATTTACTGGACCAATCCGAGGCGATTTAGATACGGGGGGTACTATATAACTACTGTTTTCGTGTTCGCATTTCTGAAGGCGACTTTCGTCACTATTTAAGTAATTAATGCTAAGACTGCTGTTTCGTGTGTATTTCATTACGGTACCGAGGTTGGAGTCTTTACCATGGAAATTATGTTCTATTTTTAATTTTAATATGTGTTTTTTCAAGCGACTTCAAGTTTTTCGTGTTGCTTGTTGCGTTTGATTTTTAATTAGACACTGAACGGGGAATTTCGGGTGTCGGGGGCTATCTAATGCGGTTATGTTTATACTTAAGCGGTTTACGTACTAGGGGAGTCTTCCATCATATTTTATAATTATGAGAGTCTATATTTTTGGTGTATTATCAGTCATAATTGTTTACTTATTTAAATTTTCGTTTCTCGAGTGATTAAATTAAGGATGTAGGCACGCTATGCTGTCGATATGTTACAAATCTGTTAAGTACGATAGTTTAATTTAAGTTTAATTTAGTGATTTTGGTTCGATATGTGGACCGGACTTGTATGTTTCACTTGAAATTTTGAAGTACGGTGTAAATTATTCTATGTATTGAATAACAATGTTGTGAGGTCTTTCGGACCATTTCTTTGTCTAATTCATGCTGCTTGATTTTTCATTTGAGTTCATGTTGGGACCTTTTGCTATTAATGGACTCACTTTAGAATTATTTTATCAAAATATTGCTTGCATTTTATCCGTGCCAATTTAGAAATAATGCTTTTATTCACAATTATTAGCTTTTATTTTGAACTATCGTCGTTATTTACGGTTGTCTATGAACAGCTCGTTAATCCATGCGAGGCCGGGTTCGACTGAGCTATTAAGCTGTTTTCTTCCCTTTCGGAAGACTCTATATCTACTGTTTTTAACGATGACTAATGAAGACGGCTCTCCTGGTCTGATCTAATTTTTGAAGTTTCCTTGCATAACTAATATAAAGCTATAATTGTATGTTTTTTTGTTCGATTGCTCAAATATATCTTTACGAGGGAGCTTTAGTTATTTATTCTTCAACTCTTGGGTTTTTTATTGACTTATATTTAAAAGTTTAAAAAGTAATCTCTTTAATTAGTACTTAGTGATGCTGCTAACTTATTGTTTTTTTGGGAATATGGTATATATTAGCAATCGAATCACATATCGAGGATCGAGGTGGCTAGATACTAGGAAATGTTTCATTCAGCAGAAGTCTGCTGAACTATCTGACGAGGAGTTAGGAGCCTCTAGGCCAGGATGAACCTAATCAGTTGGCTCACATGTCTGCTGTTTGTCGGGACTAGCAGAGTTAGCCTATCTGGAGTAGCCTGACTGTCCGTTGGACCGGTGGGACAAATAGGTTGTCATTGGGTAGTGCCACCCAACCTGGTTGCGCATGGACACGTTCAGATAGGAAGTGCAGATAAGTGCTATATTAGCGTAGATGTAATTTTTTTGTACCCTTGTGTTTGGGAAAATTTGTGATTTGATTATCCATTTGCGCACCATATATGTATAATTAGTTTAGGGCGCACTACTTCTCTTAGCGGACGTGTGATCACATCGTCGACCACTGATAAAAAAAATCCCTCTTTGGTATTTGTAGCTAAGTTTGATCAGATAGTTTAGTTTTTTTTGTTGATTCAACCACCATCTTTCTTATCTCTAACAAAAAAATGAGA
Source organism: Pissodes strobi (assembly GCA_016904865.1). Classification (NCBI taxonomy): domain Eukaryota; kingdom Metazoa; phylum Arthropoda; class Insecta; order Coleoptera; family Curculionidae; genus Pissodes; species Pissodes strobi. The sequence continues at coordinate 22,172 of JAEQML010059234.1, forward strand.
TTTTTTTTTTGTTAGAGATAAGAAATAATTTCTGGGTGTTCGCCATTTACGGTTGTACTATAGTTTCCGTACTGGCCCATCTAGGGCTTTGCAAATTAAGACATAATTTTAAGGATAGTATTTACGACCTTTTGCCTACCTTATACAGGGCTATTCTTGCGGCCCCTTTTTCTGTTTTTTTTATTGATTAAAGTGTTAGACTGGATTCTACGGTGTTTCATTTGGCTAAACAATATTTGCACATGTATGACTTTTTTATATTTAGTGAAATTTCATTTAACCAATCTTACCGGCGCACAGTGCGGCCGCCCGTGGACAAAATTCGGACATCGATACACATCAAATGTACTGCCAATCTGTTGCGAATGATCCAGAGGGAACCAAAGTAGTAAAAACTTATAATATATTTCGCCGGACACCACGCCCCCGCGGCGTTGTGCATGGGCAAGTCATAACTTATAGCAGCTAAATGAAGGACTGTAGCAATTCAATTAAGTAGTCAATAAAATTAGTTTCTTAGATTGTAGGGTTCAGTGGTTGTGAATTTTTGACTATGACCGCATATACTACAGGTATGTATCTCTGTATTGACATATATGTATAGTAATATCATTTGATATGGGATAAGAGACGTGCATTCGTAACTAGTATGCCATATATGTAAACTGTGATACATTCACCGATTGGAGGAAACTTTTAAAAAGTTCTATGCAAAATATCCTGTGCTGTGGACTGTTACAAATTACTTATGGTTGGTAGTTTATAACCTTGTCAAATTTTTGTGCTACTTCCTGCTAATATACGAGTTATGATTTTTTTAGTTCATCGACGTATTCCCAATGCTGATTTAATTGAAGATTGGATTAAAATTTCCATATAGGGGTAAAATTGAATTCTGAACAACTTTCGTCTTTGACTTTTTTTAATATCTGGTCACCTAACCTCACTTTTCGCATATTTAAGGTGGAATTTTTTAATTTACCGCCATGACAGTTGTCACGTGCCATATGTCATAGTGCATTTTTTGTCATTTATTATGCTGACTTGATTTGCCATATTTTTTTTCATAAATCTCAATAGTAAAATAAATTCCTATTTGTTGTAAACTTTTTGGATGATACTATATATCATATTGTTCCTGTTATTAAGTTTATATCTATTAATTATTCGTTTAAATTATTGTTTTAAAGTCTGACCTCTAAATTGAAAAAAGTTTATGGTTTCTGCTACTGTTAATATTCTTCTATATATTGTTTGTTATATATTGTTTAATATGTGTTATTCAAACCAATTATAAAAATTCAAACCGTTTATTAATAAATAAAAATATTGTTATAGTTTGTCCTCTTTATTAGCTTTAAGACCTTTGGTAAAATTTTGCCTTAGGCTAAGAAATGGTTCTTTAAGGTGACAAGGAATATAAATTGTTTCTTTTGAATGAATGGATCTCGCTGCTTAAATCCTCGTATTCGCTCACTTAGGTATAAGACACTAATGACGTTACATTCAGTGGAAATTCATTTGTTTCTCTCTATTACCAAGCACCAGCAGAAATAACTTCATCAAAAAAAAGTCATTAATGTCAAAAGGTAGAAAAACTCAAATGATTGTTCATTATCAGAATGTGCGATACTTTCCATTTTCAATAATTTCAATAATAGGGTCCCTAACCTATCTGCTCAAAACCGTTCCAGGTCTAATTATATCTTTTTTCAGAATAACTAAAACTGTTATAGATGAAAATGTTAAGCTCCTCAATTAAAGAAAAAAATTTACTTCGACTTAAAATTACAAACTTTTGCATTCCGGGATAAAGAAAATATCCAGATTTTTATTACTATCCAGAAATTACAGTCCTTATAAAATGAGGTAAGGTCTATCCCGAACATATCAAATATTGCCAAAAACAAGTTCCCAGCTTTTATTAGACATGTTTTTCAAGTAATCTGGAAAAAATCTTTCCAAAATTGCTACACTTCAATTTTGACCTCAAATTCTTGATCCCCGACCTCAAAAACCCCTGAGTACCAAATTTTAGCCAAATGACGTCAATGAAGAGACTGCTATGATCCCAATATCCCATATAAACTGTGCGGCGGGGGTAGCAAGAGCTGAGGTCTTGTAGTAAGTTCCGGGAACAACGCGGGGATTTCCAATTCGGTCCGTTACAAATTCGGTGGCGCCCAAAGACCCTCTCTCCGGAGCTGCGGGCAAATTGCGCGCACATCAAACAACTTGCTACGGGACTTTACGTTTCGATCCCGTCCAGTGTATTTTAGTGAAGGAGATCTGGTCAAATTCGGTAGGTGGTTATTGCTAATATTCTTGGTGGAACTCATCATAGCTCCACCAGCGATTAACATCTTTTAATTTTTTTTCATAATTGTCTTTGGAGGAAAAAAATAGTAATACTTTCATTACACGGAAAGCGCGTCGCAACACATCTTAGCGAAAACCCGGATTCCAGAAGATAAAGAATAATCAATGGACATATTACGAGAAATGCCGAAGAGACGCCGAATATTGTGGCTAAAGAACCTAAGACAATAGCACCGAATATTAACAATAGACTAGAAGGTTCACTCTAAGCCCCGCCCCCAGCATTTCCCTCCTTGCCCCGTCACGGAACCTGGTGAAATGCTGGTAGCTGGTTAACCGCTTAGACCTCGTGCCACGTTTCACCCCGTTTCGTGGAAGTCTGGCGTCTCGCCTTTGTAAGCGCTACATCAAAAGTGCCGACCTTCTAGTCTCTTGTTAATGTTCGGTGACAATGGATAGGTATGAGATCAGCTCTCTTCCGCGCTGCTGTCAACAAAGCTAGATGGCAGGCAGCAGGTAGAAGCAAAGAACAAGTAGAGTTGCAAATTTGAAATACATAAATCTAAAGATTCCTAATCTTTATAAATTAACATATTTCATTCCATTTTTGATGGCTTAAAATAAAAAAGTTGACGACCGTTATGGTAGTTAGTGTCAGACTATCAAGCGAAATGTATTTGGTTCAATTCCATTACGCCTAGTATAACCTTCCAAATCTATTTGGCTCCGACAACAAAGTGCACGTCTCGTATACCTGAAGAATTTGTATATAACATACCACAAAGTCCTTTCTCTTTCCGTAGTCGTAGCTAAATTTAGATTTTGGCATAATGATATTGTTGAATAGTATACGCATGACCAGCTACCAACGCCCGTCAGTATCGTTCAAGATTTGAAGTGGCGACTTTTGAAGATGTTAATCATCCTTGAGTTCCCCAAGGTTCCAATTTGGAACCTTTGTTGTTTTTGATTGCTATTAATGACATATGTTCTGTTGTTGGGAATTCAGAAACCTTACTTTTGCCGATGATTTTAAAATGTATGTGGAAATAGATTCTATCGAGGATTTTGTTCGTTTACAAGCAAGCTTGTATAATGTTGTAGACTGGTGCAATGCAAATGCATTTGGCTTCAATAGTAAAAAGTGTTCTGCTATGTCTCTTACGCTCAATAGAAATATAGTTGAATATACTTATAATATTAATGGTACACTGCTGGAGGGTTCCAACAATGAGAAGGACTTGGGTGTTATAGTTGACTGCAATCTGGCTTTTACGGATCATATTATTAACATGGCAAATCGGGCACATAAAACAATGGGCTTCATCATCTGGTCCTCTAAAAGTTTTAATGTTGATGACAGTCTGGTATTGCCAGGGTTGGAGTATGGGAGCATAATATGGTGTCCACAATATGAAGTTTCGATTAAAACCATAGAACGCGTGCAGCGTAAATTCCTCAAATATATGTTTTTTAGGAAATTGGATATTATCCAAAACAAGGTTACAATCATAAGTTGTTATTACAGAAATTTATAAGATTATCTTTGGAAAATCGGCGTATTAAAATTTGCCTGTTATGCTTATAAAATTTTAACAAACAAAATTAATTCACCAGAAATACTTTCAATGCTTCCATTCTTCGTAAATGTTGGAAATACAAGACAAAGAAATATTCAATTTGGATTTTCCTAGGACAAACATATATAAAAACTCCCCATCTACAAAATGTGTAATTATTTTAATATTTATGCTGGTGACTTAGATTTAGATATAATTAATGTAGAAGCTTATACAAAACTTATGGAGGATATACTGTATGCCTCTCAGACTCAGACCTGAGTAATGTGGACTGATAAGTTTTTGTTGGGCATTAGGGTAATACATACTTATATTTATACTTTGTATATGGTGTCTGTAATTGGCTTTTGGCTGTTGATGCTGTACTTAATAAATAAATAAATAAATAAATAAATAAATAAAACATGTTATGAAAAGCAAAGGTACCAAACCAAAAAACGTCACAAAACAGGCATGAAGTGTTTTTTTAATCAAAATATTTCAATGGTGACACTGAAAATAAAGGTCCAAAATGACATTCGAAATCGTTATCGTATGTTTAGCAAACTAATATCTAGATATAATTTATTCGACGAGCAATTAGCCTATAAGAATCAAAAAGAAAAACCGTAATAAAAAGATTAAATCAATTATAATACCCTATATCGGTTATTGTAGAGTAACTTGGTCGTATTAAGGAAAACAAATATTTTAATATATAAAGGTAGGTAATTACATGCAATACTTCTATAGTTATCTATGATACAAGTACATAAAATAAGGAGGTATCTGGTTTTATCTACGAAAACCTAAACACTAATGAGTGAATGAAATTCAAACAAGCCAAAAGACGGAGAGTGAATTTTTTAATTAAAATACATTGGAAATACATATCCATATTAAAGATTATCAAAATTGGAATATGTGTTAATATTTAAAACCTTATATCTTTTTAATATTAATAACACTTACAGCATTTTTCCAGTGATTACAGTTGCAATGAAAATTTGATTCATATGCCAGAAGAAGCTTGCACCTACAATCTAGCTATACAGCATTGAGTTAGTTTCAGACAAAAATATAATACACATAAACTTTTAGATCGTCGAAAGAAAAGTTAAGCAAATAAGAAATCAGTACAATCAATTCGAGTGCCTCATCTAACGAACACCTTCACAAATATGACAATATTGACAATACTAACATTTTGATTAAAATAAGATTACGATTGCGAGTAAAACGAACTAGTTTACAAGGAGACGAAATGCATTTGACAAAAGGTCTGTACAAAATCCTATGACATATTCCTGACATCAAAATAAGCCGATTTAAACCAACTTACCTTAATCCGAAATTGCTCCGTTTGCGAGATACAGGGTGATAAAGTTAAAAAATTTAAATCTATTTTTTTTTAATTTATGTACACTTTGTAACGTATTACTTTCAAATCTGGTACCCAGGGGTTTTTTGAGATGCGAAACCCGAATTTGGACACCTTTTCACTGTGGCCGTTAGGGGGCGCTTTACAGTGTACTTCTGAGGGTTTTAAGTGGCCGTAACTTCTTTCTCAGTGTAATTTTCTTATTTCTATTTTAAGAAAATTATGTTTCGATCATTTTTAAGCAAAAAAGGTACTCATGTCAAGAACCGCTAATGTAAGCCGTTGTCGAGATATTTCGGTTTTTAGTGTTTGATACTGTACCGAAATACTGTCACCTTTAAGGATAAAATTTGTTTAAATTGTAAGTGTCGCATACCAAAAAACCTCTTGATTCTTTCTTGTTTGGCGAACAGCTTTAAAACTTTTTTGGGACAGACTATTTTTAACTTGAACATTTTTTGTGTATTAAGAATGCAAGTAATGTACTTACCGTTCGATTTGGTTTACAGTACAGTACCTGCATTTTGTCAATGTGACAATAAATAAGGTGTTTGAAAGGTCTTAGCATAATTTAAAATTTTTTGAACTGTGTCAAAATGGCTGAAGAATACAATTCTGCAGAAATGACGCATATGCTATTAGTTTATGGATATTGTGAAGGAAATGGTCGCGAAAGTGTACGAGTATACAGAGAAAGATTTCCATATCGGCGCATACCAAACCACCAAACATTTACTGCTATTGAGAGACGCCTTCGCGAAACCGGTAGTTTCACTCCTGTAACTGCCAATTATGGACGATAACGTGAGGTAAGGACTCCTGCGGTTGAAGAACAAATTTTGGAAAGAATCGTTGAAGATCCAAAATTAAGCACCAGACTGTTAGGTGTAGAGATAGGAGTATCGAAGGATGTTATTCACAGAACATTAAAACAACAGCAGCTTCATCCATACCATATCCAAAAGGTACAAGACCTTTTACCGCCGGATCTCGACAAACGATTAGGCTTCTGTCGATTCATTACTGAACAAATACAACAGAATATGGATTTTGCTAAGCAAATCTTATTTACTAATGAAGCGTGTTTTACAAGAAGTGGCCTAACCAACTTGCATAACGAACATGTTTATGCTGATGAAAGTCCGCATGCTACAAAAGTCACTCACTATCAACATGTGTTGGGCAGGAACCATTAGCGATTTTATTATCGGTCCTGTCATTTTACCGCCACGTCTAAATGGTGTGGATTATTCGGAGCATCACATTTTACTTTAAATGTCCGCAATTATTTAAATCAACAGTATCCAAACAAATGGATCGGTAGAGGAAATGACGCTCCTGTAAACTGGCCACCACGCTCACCCGATATGACTCCGTTGGATTACTTTTTATGGGGGACCTTAAAACAAATGGTATTATTCCAGGCCAATTAATAATTACAAGATCAATCGACTTACCTGTAAGGAAGATCGATCGGAATTATCCGAGCATCTCCGCCATCCCTCATTACA
>MU192479.1:8928-28939 GCA_016904865.1 Pissodes strobi
AAGACAAATGTATCAGGCACAAGTAAAGTCCCGACATCAGAAGCCTGATGAAAACCTGCAAGAGTTTGGGTTAGTTTGGGTTAGTAGATGGTATCAGAGATCCAGAAACTCAGAAAATGCTACGTCTAGCTAAATTTGATAAAAGCAGTGAAGCTTTGGGTAGAGCCCTAGAAGTCGAGGCGGCCTCTCCAAGCCAAAAATCAGGGCCGTATCCATCCAGGAAAAAAAGCCGACAAACAGCTGTTAATTAACTGAGATGGGCGAAATTTTGAAGAAATTAACGGAAATTCTTCAGGCCACGGGGAGATTCCGGGAGCCAATAGAAGATAGGCCACGTAACCGAAATACATCAAATTTGTGCTATAGATTCAAATTCAAATTCAAAGTTTTATTGTCTAACAGGAAACAAATCCCAATGATAAGACAATTATTGAAAAATTAAACTTACTAACTAGTACAATATTAAACTAATAGTAGGTAGTATAACATGAGTTGCTTAAATAACTAACAGTCTAATTTTATCTACGAGTACAGATTTGAAATTACTAATTACCAAACAGATCAACATCAAACCGCAAAGGCGACGTAGATAGATGATCTGAACCCATTAAACTCCACAAACTGAGGTCTATCCAATAAGTACGAAATGAAAAACTCTACCAGGTGTTTATGAAAGCCCATTTTATAAAGTTTTTTGGAAAGAATACCATGGTCCATCTTGTCGAAGGCTTTAGCAAAATATGTGTAGATTACATCAAGTTGATATTTGCAATTTATAGCCTCATATGCGTTCTGCAGGAATGATGTTAAATTAGTGACTGTAGATCTGGACTGAAAAAAAACATGCTGATTAGGTAAAATCAGATGTTTAATTTGGTGAAACAGGTTGCTATAAATGCAGGTCTCAAAGACTTTAGAAAAGTTGGACAAAATGGAGATTGGGCGATAGTTCTCTACCATATTTCTTTCACCTGACTTAAAGATAGGGCAAATTTTTGCTTGTTTCCAGGCATTGGTAAAAGTGCTTGTGCGAAGAGAAATTGAAAAGTATACACAGAGGTTCAGTGGAAGCAGAAGCACAATCACGAAGGAGAAAAGAAGGCACACTGTCAAACCCTGCAGTCTCCTTATTTTTTAGTTTTTTTTAAGAATGTTAATACATCTTCATGATTTAATTCATATATATGAATATTATGAGAAGCAGATTGTAAATGACTGGAATCAGCAGATGGACTGGAGCTGTTAAACACACTACCAAGGAAGTTTGCAAAAGCATTCACAATATCCAGGGGAGTAGACAAACAATTGTCATTGTAGTTCAAAGTATTAGGGATTCTAGATGTGTTTCTTTTTTGTTGTATAAATTTCTTGGGATCATGATGTATAGAACTTTCAGTATCTGTTATATAAACCTTATAAGCTGCATCAATATAGGACTTTATAGAAGATCGTTAGGCTTTATACGCATTATAGTCAACTATTGATTTAGTTCTTTTCCACCTGCCATGCAACCTGTACTTTTCCTTAAGAGCTGCCACAATTTGGGCAGTATACCAGCTGGGATAGCGATATTTGCTTTTACGTTGTCTATAGCGAGGAACCGTTTTGTCAAAGATATCATCTTAAACACTATAAAAACTGGAAACTGCCTTATTAATATCTTCAAATTCATGATGAAAATTCCATTGAACTTCAGAGATAAGGTGATATAGCATGGGAAAGTTAGCCCTTCTAAAATTATAGTTAAGACTTTCAGGGTTTGCTATAAAGTTACAATTCTTACTTGTTTCTGTTTCAAATGATATAACAATAGAAGGATGATAAGCATCCTCTGGTACAAGTAAAACACTATTATCAACAATCCACAATGCATGAAAAATTAACAAGTACCAGATCAAGGATATTTATTACCTTGTATGTTATGAATATTATTAAATTGACACAGATCAGAAAAAGCTAAAAAATCATGCAGTAATGCCAACTTTGTATTAATAATTGGTTCTGGAACATGAATATTGATATTAAAATCACCTATAATTAAAACTTTCTGGTTCTGTAAATAGTTAAGAGTAGAAATATAGTCAAATAAAAACCTGCAACACACACTGATTTTGCAGCAAACCTCATCTACCTGTGGAATCTGATCTTCCAGATTATTGAGATCTATTTTGGTTGAACATAGATCATTCTGCACACCAAGCATTACTCCACCTCCACGAGTGACTCCCATAGCCTCCAAATTTCTATCCTTGCGATATACAGTGTACTCACTGGAGAACAGCTCCTGGGCACAGACACCATCCTGCAACCAAGTTTCAGACACGTCAACAACATCATACTCTCCCTCACACACAGATCTATAAAAAGCATGAGTTACTGTTAAGACCTCGAACGTTTTGATACATTACATTAAGCTTCCTGTTAGACAAATCACTCAGTTTAAATGCTGCCTATGGCTGGACACAATTTTTGGAACTCCATTGCTATACACAATTCTCAGGTCCTCCTCCCCAGCTTCAAGCCGCTCTTGCAAATGCTTCCTGAGATTCCTATGCAGCTGCAGTTGATTTGGAGTCTTATCATCTGACAGAGAAAGGTGCTTTAGAGGAGGCACCCTTTTGATCTTCTTGGAATTTTTTATTAAGGCGGAGGCAACATCAGCAGAAGTGCATACCACACTTATGATCAGTTTTCTTGCCAAGCCTGAAAGCATTAAAACTCCCAGCATCAAAAGGTTCATTGGGACAACAACTTGCAACCACATCACGGACCAGATTGTTTATATTCTCTGCAGATTCTGAGCAGTTAAAGATCATAACATTCTTTTTCCTGATTTCTCTTTCATTATACTATTGAAACAGTTCCTCAATGTTTCCCATGGCAGAAGATGAACTGCTGGCTTTAGTGTTGATAGAATTGCTTGCCTTAAATGTCGCGAGTTCTTGTTCAAGCTGAGCCATAGACTTAGTTAAAAGGGCATTATGAGTCTTCAGGAGATCATTTTTATCTTCCACTTCACTAAGCAGTTTTTTTAGATATGTAATCTCCACCTGAAGTGCTGAAAGAGATGCATTAGTATTTTGGTTGCCTGGGCAATGCATGAGATTTAATCTTATATAAGTTTTCTTCCTTGCAGCTTGGACACCACAGAATACATGCGCGACTCTGCAACAACATAACACGCAGCTCTGTAGTGGTTTTGATTTCACAGCAAGTCCTACAGATTGGTCGATGGCACCAATCACAGGGATATCCAAACAGCTGATTTTTATCCTCTTTGTCAATACATTTAGATTTACATACACAGCAAGTCATAATCTCAGATTGACCCATTTTATTGACCCAATAAAATGATACTGCTAAACAAGTTTAAAATAATTGTACTAAAAAGTGTACAATTACAATTCAACTGAACAACCACAATGATAAAGTTCCAAAAAAACTAAGGAATTTAACAGAAATGTTTGCATACCATATTTATCTGAACAATAGGCAGCAACACAATGGGATTCTCAGATTGACAATAGAAAATAATTTTAGCACAGTATACACTTTAATTGATTATCAAGCTTCTTCTGTAGGTTCTGTAGAACCGCCAAATTTCAAGCTTTACAATGGTGTAACACACAAGTATTGAAACTGACCATGTCTGCAGGAAAAGCACAAAATATGGAGAGCAAAATATATGCGTTCTACTCACTTCACTTCCAGATGTGGCAGGACTGGGCATTTGAAAAGAGACTGCCGAGTACAACTACACTCTAGATCTCCATCCAGAGACGCTAGGGCCTCCAAGTCAAATCAGGAAAACTTCAATTAGTCAACATTGCGGGGCGGGTGTTGGCTAAAGAAGATAAAGCCCCCAGGATCGTCTCCATAAAAAGCCTAGGAAAAGCCGCCGACAGTCTAACTATTAAAGAAAAGATCAACGGAAGAGCCATAACAATTACTGTTGATACTGGTGTGGCGGTATCTTTGATATTGTCCAACAGAGTAAATAGAGTAGAAGTTCTACCCCTATCAAAGAATGTAGTTTTACGTACGGTTGCCGGTGAGACAGCTGAAGTACTTGGGGAAATGAATATTGAACTTCAACTTGGAAGAATTAAATTACACCACACAGTGCTAGTAGCCGACATAGAAGACGAATTTATTTTGGGGATGGATCTCATTGGCCTACATGGATTCTCTTTTGAAAGCAAGCTTAATCTTCTGAAGTTTGGCACCGAAGAGTTCATCCTTATTAAAACAGACGATGGCACACCGACTAAAGTAGTGGCGGCATGTACTGTCAGAATAAGCGGAGATCCGAGCAGATAATTTTTGAGAAATTGGAGAAGGATTTTGGAGGCTGCATCGGACTTATCCAACACCATGATTTGCCTTGCAAACACCTTGTAGGCAAAGCACTAGTCAAAACCGATGGCGAAATGCCGATAAGGATAGTAAATATTTCATCCAATTCCATCAAAATCAATAAAGGAGATGTAATAGCCACTTGCGAGCCGGTGCAGTGGGTAACCAGTTGCGAAACGCAGTCAGAAGTAACACCCTCAACATCACCTAAGGAAGTCCTAAAACATTTCCTGAAGTCGTGGCAGCATCTGTCTTCCGAAGAACTGAAGAGAGCTACACAATTTATCAAAGAGCAGAGCACAGCCTTTGAAAGGAAAAATGGCAAGCAATACTGGAAGAGCGAACATCATAAAACATAAAATCGACACTGGAAGTGCTCACCCCATACGGCAGCATCCTCGGAGGCTACCAGTGACGAAGCAGCAAGAGGTTACCACATTAGTCAACAAAATGTTTGACGATGGAATTATTGAAGAATCATCAAGCCAATGGTCGTCTCCTGCTGCCTTAGGCACCAAGAAGTATGTGACTACCATATTCTGCGTGGACTATAGAAAACTCAATGACATCACCAAGAAAGACAGCTAGCCACTTCCCAGAATTGATGACACGTTGACACTAGCAGGTTCTCATTGGTTCTCAACATTCGATTTAAAGAGCGGCTACTGCACGAACAAGATATGGAAAAGACTGCCTTTTCGACTGAAAGTGGTTTATATCAGTTAAAAGTTATGCCCTTCGGACTATGCAATGCCCCCGCTACTTTTGAGCGTGTTATGGAAGTTGTTCTACGAGGCCTCACTTGGATGACATGCTTGGTCTATCTTGATGATATAATGGTAATGGGAAAAACTTTCGAAGAGCACCTACAAAACCTGCATGAAGTTTTTACTAGAATCAAGAATGCTCAGCTCTTACTGAATCCAAAGAAATGTTTTCTTTTCCAACAAAAAGTTGAATTTCTCGGGCATATCGTGTCATCAGAGGGAATCCAAACCGACCAACGGAAGATTACAGGAATCAAGGACTGGCCTCGTCCTCGCGACAAACATGAACTGCGAAGCTTCCTTGGACTATGTACTTATTATAGAAGATTTGTCGAAGGATTTGCAAATATAGCTGCACCTCTACATAAGCTCACTGAAGAACGAGCAAATTATAACTGGGATCATAACTGTGATTCTGCGTTCGGAAAATTAAAAACGGCTCTATGTTCTAGTCCAATATTGGGATATCCGGAACCAAAGGGTAAATTTGTATTGGACACAGACGCAAGCAACACCGGCATCGGAACGGTTTTATCGCAAGTGCATGCAGGAGAAGAACGAGTTATCGAATACTACAGTCGAACCCTTTCGAAACCTGAACGTAACTACTGTGTAACCCGAAAAGAGCTTTTGGCAATAGTACGGTCTGTTGAGCATTTCCATCAATATATATATGGACAAGAATTTCTGATAAGGATTGATCATGCAGCACTTAAATGGCTTTTGGGTATGAAGCAGCCTGAAGGACAGGTAGCCAGGTGGCTTGAAAAATTACAACAATATAACTTTTAGGTTAAGCACAGGGCTGGGAGATTGCATAATAATGCAGATGCTTTATTCAGAAGACCATGTGAGGATAGTTGCTAAAGAATAGATCAACGAGAAGGAATTACTCCCATTTGGCAAATGACGTTTGAGGAGTGGACCACAGAGCAACTTAGAAAGGATCAGCTTGAGGATAGTGAAATAGCACTACTGCTAAAAGCTAAAGAAGAGCATCAACCAAGACCAAGCTGGGGAGAGATTTCAACTAAAGCATTTACTTTTAAAACTCTGTGGGCTCATTGGGACTCCCTGGTAGTGGAAAATGGACTTCTTAAACGAGCCTGGGAAAGCGCCGATGGAAAAGTAGTGAAGACACAGTTAGTGGTACCAAGGAGGAAGATATCGGAAGTTCTGGAAGAAGTACATGCTCATATCGGAGTGAACAGAACGATTGACAAGATCCGCGACAAATTTTACTGGATCAACTACGTCAGGATGTGAAATCGTGGTATCGGCAGTGCTCAACCTGTGCCGCAAGTCAAGGACCCAAAACAAGATCTAGGGGAAAAATTAAACAGTATAATATGGGCCTACCGCTTGAACGTATCGCCATTGACGTAGCTCGTCCTTTTCCAGAAACAAATAATGGTAACAAGTACATTTTAGTGGCATAGCATAGGTCCTCCTGAATAACCTATTCAGCAGATTTGGTATTCCGTTAGAGCTGCACTCAGATGAAGGACGCATAGGTTTTCCAGAGAGTCTGTGATTTACTCAACATCCATAAAACACGGACTACAGCCTTACATCCACAATCAGACGGCATGGTTGAGAGGCTTAACAAGACCATTGAAGAACATTTAGCCAAGGTCGTAGATGAACATCAGAAGAATTTGAACCAACACATACCACTATTTTTGATGGCGTATAGATCAGCAGTCCATGACACGACAGGACTAACACCAGCCATGGTTTTATTTGGAAGAGATTTCCGTTTACCCTGTGACTTATTATTCGGAACGCCAGACAACCAGGATATGGAAACGCGGACTCTCTTAAGGAAAAGTTTCTATACATCCATGAATTAGTCAGAGAAAACATGGAGAAAGCCAGTGACCGAATGAAGACACGATTTGATCTCAAAGCTAATTCTATGGGATGTCAGATGAACGATAAAATCTCGTTATATAATCCGCAAAGGAAGAAAGAAAGATCTCCCAAGCTAACGCCAGTATGGGAAGGATCCTATACAGTCATCAAAAGAATTAATGACGTAGTGTATAAAACTCAACGTAGCCCCAGAAGCAAATCGAAAGTTGTCCACCTCGACAGGCTCAAAGCATATCATGGACATGAAGTAGCTGATCGGGACGATCAGGTTCAAGAGGGAGGCAATGTCACGGCTAGCCACCATCCGAATGTTTTTTGTGCTACCCTATAAAACTGGCCTTGCCGCGTCAAGATTTTCATCATAATCATATGTTTCCAATGAGAAAAACTGCATCATAACTAAATGTATAATATCTAGGTTATGTATGTGAAAGGTCCATGGATAAACTTTGTCGTTTTGTATTTAATATTGTGAATAAAACTTATTTGTACTGAAGTTTATTGACTTTGTACATTTTATTTTAGGCGCAATTCGGCACACTTTCCGATTATTTCAGAGCGGTTAAAAAAGAGAAGCAGATATCTGAATTTCCTACATTATCTGGGGATTTCTTCACCTACGCAGATCGGGATGATCATTATTGGAGCGGCTACTACACCTCGAGGCCTTTTTATAAGAGAATGGACAGAGTTCTTGTCGGGTACGTTAGGTGAGTACTTACCAGAAAATGCTGGATATCTTACCTCTAAATAATTGCAACATTTCATACATATTTTTTTAGAGCCGCGGAAACTATACACGCATTGACTCGTCACAGTGGAAAGCCCGGTGCCGATTGGGTAACTGAAAAAACAAATGGACTGGAGCATTTACTGGTGAGTGCTAGGCAAGCGTTGTCGCTATTCCAACATCACGACGGCATTACTGGAACAGCTAAGGACCACGTTGTAGTGGATTATGGCAAAAGGTATGTTCATAAATAAATATCATTACTTTGAGCAAATTGTTGTCATTTTGATGCCAATCTTTTACAGGATGCTACACTCGATCCACAACTGTCAACGGGTGATTCAACTCTGCTCAAACATTCTTCTTGAAGGTTCAGGATCTCAGGAACCATACGAACAAGACGTGACCTATTACAATTTTGAGGACGTGTGGCACTCGCACAACAGTTTGCCGGAAAAGATGCAGATTACCATTGGTCTTCCCGATTTGCCTTCCAAGAAAATCGTGATATATAATTCCTTAGCGTTTGCCAGGCACGAGGTTGTGACTTTCAACATAAATACCCCTTTCATTGAAGTAAGTGATTTTTTGTTTTTTTTTGTAATGAGAAACGTAATGATTTATCAAAGGGGCGTCAAGCTCAAGACTTGTAGTTCAGTAAAACGGTAGTCTAAAGTGGAGAGTTTTGGTGTTATTGTTTTTAGTGGTTTATTTTTTCATGTTTTTTGGGGTTCTGAACATGATTCTGAAGTTGTCCAACAAAAATTTTCCCCGCAAATATGAGAAATCATCAAATAAACACTAAAAATAATATATTTTAGTGGTTTTCACTTTATAATTGGCAAAGCAAGCTACTTACGTAAAAAGTGGTCCTGTAGTAAAATAAAGAGGAGAAAATTACCTACTATTTATCTCTTCTAACATTTTTTGTACATCGTATGATTTCCTTGCAAAAGAGTGTTGAAACATCGAGGAACTTCAGTAATTTTTAGAAAATAGCAAAAAACGCCATTAATTTATACTTTTTATTTCATGTAGGTAAATATTATGTTATAGGCTAATAAAAGGCATGTATTTCTATACAATTTATATGTATTTATGTATACAAGCCCTCTTAGACACTGCTTCCATGATTTCTCCAAGGCAGCCTTCCAGTTCTTATACGCCTGAAACAAATATTCGTTGACTTAATTCCAAATGTTTGCAATTTATTGAATAAATATGAAAGCAGTACCTATTAAGAATTTCTGTCCAATTTATATGTATGTACTTATACGAGCCCTCTTAGACGCGGATTTCATACTTTCTTCAGGGCAGCCTTCCAGTTCTTGTACGCCTGAAACAAATAAATTGACAATTTATTGAATACATATGAAAGCAGTAAGTACGGTACTTAAAGTACCTATTTAGAAATATATTTTGAACACATAGTGAGTGAAGAAATAAAGGTGGGATAGAATTATCCTTGCATAGTTACCTTCATGTGATTCAGGGAACTCCGGATCATCCTCTGCTTCTTCTTCACTTTCTGCAACGGGCATGTTATTACAGCTGTTCTCGCAGTTCAGGCACATATTAGAACAGTTAAGGCCTGCCTTTTTGCATCCACAGTTGGTTTGACAGGTCTGCATGCATTTGCAAGAAATATTAAAACTGCTTCTGGTGCTGGTGGCTGTAGCGTTGGTACTGGCTGCAGACCCCCTTTGGTTTACTTCCATCCCCATTGCTCAGGATCTTTTTTTATTTCCAAACCATTGTATACTCTCAAAGAATGTTGCTGTGATGCAGCCTCCGTAGGAGGTAAGGACGCCAAATGGGATGTTGTTCTGTATGCAGACGTAAGGTAGTATTTATACCTCAATTTGTTCAAGGACGTGCTTTCCTTGTCAGCAATTTGTACAATGCAGTAAAAAAGGTAAGGCCAGCATTAGTAACAGTGTCAGCATGTGCCGTAGGATCTTTAAAAATTTTAGTGGTCTTGGTTAGAGCAGGGTTTTTCTTGAGGGTATGGAGAAACCTTATTTTTCCTACTTTGAACGAGGCTGAAGTTGTGTCACATCCTTCCATGGCATGTAAAACAATATGTCGTCACTGACGGATTGATCTGGTTGGCAGTCAGGAGAAAAAATTAGTTGTGAAACTGCGCCTTTACCCGGCTTTAGAAAGTATACATTTGAATGTACACCCCAACAACCACCCATCATGATCACCAGCAAATCTACATTTTCACCCACAATAATGACAGAATTATGCTGTTGTGCAAGATCCATTGCTGTGGTGACAATAAGTGTATCCGCATCCTCTTGTACCTGCTTTGTGTGAATGCCAGCTGATGCAAGGTTGCCCTTCAACATTGAGATAAGCCGAGTTTTGTTTTTCATATTGCCTAGGAATTTACCTTGAGGCACTGTCGGAATCATTGTTTCGTCGAACATGACATCTGTTTGGGTGATCTTCTTGGTCTCTCAGCATATTTAGTACCATCTTGAGGATAACCATCAAAGACGACTACAGCACTATCCTTGTACTTGAGCTTAACAAATGCAACATAACTTTCACCAATTGATGAAAATGATTGTCCCCTGGTCCACACAACTTGGTTCCTTTTCTCATACCATAGTCGTCAAAAAGAGGCAACGGATAAGGGCATAGTTCATATTTTAAGAACTCTTCAAGTTCTTCATCACATTCCTTAGCAATTGTGATCCTTTGAAAAATGGTCGTAGGATTGATGGGGATGGTTTCATCACTTATTTTGATTGCATTTTTCATCGTAGCAAGTGGCAAAACTCTGTCTTTCCTGTAGAATTTAACAGTTTCAAAATTACCGCCCACAAATCTATCAACTGCGAGAAGTCCAGTCTCCTTGGCCATGTGACAGTTGATGGTGCTGTCTCCTACAACACCAGTGGTAACAGATAAGATATCTGTGACATCAGGAAAAGGATAGTGTTGCGTAAACCACTCCATCAATTTTTTCGAATCACTTGTATCCCTTTTCATCGTCGATTCTCTCATCTCCACGTCTTGTTCTGAACTAGTGAATGCTACTCCACACATCTTCTCCATTTCCTCACAAATATTTTGGAGGGAAGTCATTCCTTTAGTCCACCTACAGAGGATACTTTTACTAACTCCACGACCAGGAGTCAGCCCTCCAGCAATTTTCATTATCCTCATTAGAGGCTGCTCAAAGGTCGTGTCAGTCCATGTTCCGCACCAGAATTTTCTAGTCCTTCGTATTGTGAATCAGCCACCCGTAAATATTCCGTACTCCTGAGCGCTCATTTTATCTTTTAAACTGTGCATGTCTTGTAGGTAGAGGTGGCAACATTTGGCATACAAAAAATGTCCGGTAGCATGGAAATACGGAAGCATTTGGTAGATAACTTGGAGATGGAGTTTCCAGTTCCCTGCTCTTTCGGCTTCAATGAATAGGTTAACAAGCGTAACCATTTCGAAGTATTGAATCCATAGCTTTGAAGTAGCACCACGCTTAGCTATAGCTTGGAGCTGTGCAGAAAACTTGGTTTTTAATTCCTCTACAAAGTCTTTTTCGTATGCTAACAAAATATGTAATCTGTCTCCATCATTTAAGGATCCTACAAGTTTCTCTTGAAGGTCTGGGGTTAAATCCATTGTCTCAAAGATAATTTTCGCCAGTGACATGGGTTAATGTATGTGCTCTAATGGCTCTCGAGTAGGCTTGTTCTCTGTTGAGGGCAGCGCATATATTGAATTGAACAACTCCTTCAAACCACTACCGTCCATTATGTAGCCTATAGCCTTCAAGAACGACATCAGAAGATGAAATCCATTTATTCTGATGATGACATTATCAAAACTGGGATCTCCTTGTTGGCAAGCTACTATAAATCTTGCCTTTAGGTATAGAAGCTGGTTGAAGGTGTTAACAGTTGCTTGTTGATTCATCGATTTGCTATGTTCTATCTATAGTGAGTAATGCTGTATATACTGTATTGTGATCAGATGGTGGAGCATTTATAAATGGCAGACATTAAACATGTCTTGTCAAAGGGGAGACCACTTGTGATTTGCTCCATGAAACCACTCCATCCTGGAATCCCGGGTACATCTTTCCACTTGCCATAAAGCCAAATCAGGTCTGCCAAAGAGGGTGTGACGGTATCAGGTGAAAAAAATAGCTGTTTGAGATCCTCATTGTTGATATTTTTCAAGCCAACAGAACCTGCTTTCTCAAAATGTTTTAAAGAAACAGTTCCCATCTCACCAACTAGTTGAGCTGGTATTGTTTTCTTTACTAGGACAATTCTTTGATCTGGAGCAACAGCATCTCTAGGGGTAATCAAATGTATTTCCCCCATTGCATGGAAGGTATTATATCTATCCAGTGTATGAGTGTTAAAATCCCCGTTGTCATGAACAAATTGATGGAAACCTGTTGGGTTTATTTGTAGTGATGGTCTCATGATTGCTGACACTTCAAGACGAACAGCTTCGGAATAAGAGGCGCAAAATCCCAAGGATGACACAACATCAATTAATTCTCGTGACCCATACTTCTTATAAAAAAAGCAGATAGCCCAATTTATAAGGGGGAAAGGAAAGAATTTGGCCTGATAGCGCTAATAACACTATGTGAAATTGCAACAACTTTTTTTCCACCTGTCAGTGACAAGGCTTTCATTTTCGTCTAAGAAAGAATCTGGGGAAGGATAGTCACCCATCGTATACGGTACTGATCGTATCTCGTCAAGAATTACATCAGCCGCTGTCTCAACTATTCGAAGACGTTCTTTTCGTTCTAATGAACGTTTTTCAATGTACCACGCATCTGTCAAAATCTTATGGCCAGTTAAAACATACAATTGGATTTTGTTTAACCTTTGATATGATAACATCTCCCCCATATCTTTCCAATAAATGTTGTGTTACTGTCTTTCTTTGAGGAATGTAGTTGCTCTCTATCTGGGTCATTAGCTGGTCTAATGAAAACTGACATTCCTCGTCATTACTCTCCTTAAAAGTGAAAATGTCATTCATCGCCCTCTCAATCTCTTCGGCATGAGGCCAACCTTTTTTTTTTCGTCAACCTTGGGCCTACTAATGTACAGATTTTTTAAGCATTTATCATGATACTGACAATCAGCAGCCACCATATCTGTTATCGGCTGTATCCTATTGATAGTTGAGCCTGTTTAATGACTGTATCTTTCATCTCTATTTTCGTCACCTGATGTACCAAATGACGTTTATGAGGAGGTAGTCGTTGTTGTGACCTTGCGTAATCTTCAGGAATACCTATTCCACACACAAAGCAATGTGTTTTGAAATAAAACTCAGAGGATGATCTTAGTTTTCCTGAAGATGTGCCTGGTTGAGCAGCTTTCTTCAGGTGAGCAGCTACCATTAACTGCAACTTTTCTGACATGAAATATGTACGCAAACAGATGTTTTACACATCAAAACAGCTCTCTTTCTATCATTTATTTTCATACTAGCATCACGTAATGTTTCTATTCCTTTTTGCTTAACCACTTTCACTACACCATCACTCAAATCTTTTTCACAAATAAAACAGTTATCACTAGACATTGCGACCGAGTTTTTGCATTGTATCTTAACGAAAACACTCAGAAACGAGAATAACTAGACGCCACGCTGTTGCAGGGAGAGACAAATGACACGATCGCGACACTGACAGTGACAGTGAACGAACTGACTAACTAAGAGGCAGGGTTTCCAACAGGTTAACACAAAATTCCTGGCAATTTTTCTTTAAATAAAATATATTTAGTATATTCCTCGTTCCTGGCAAATTCCTGACACGAAATCATTCCTGACATAATTATTGGCAAGACATATAATTCCTGGCAAAACCCGAAATTCCAGTCAAATTGGGAACCCTGCTGAAAGGTGAGAGGACCGTTCTTAGGCAAGAAGACTTGCACTTGGCGTGGGGTACGCGTCAGCAGAGTCTATGGTTTTCCCAAGAATAATAAACTAGGAATGTTTTCCAGGTAAACACGTTAAAAGGCAAGGTAAGGAGCTACAGATAAAATAATTCAATTAAAGGGAAAGTCGCACTTCATTTATTTATTTATTTTTTCTATTATCCAAAAATTACTGAAGTTCCTCGATGCTTCAACACTCTTTTGCGTGGAAACCCTACGACGCGACGTCCAAAAAAATGTTAAGAGACATAAATTGTAGGTAAATTTCTTCTCTTGATTTTACTACAGACCACCTTTCGCGTAAATAGAAATAATGTAGAAATAATGAAGTTTTCTTATGGTTTTTTATTGATTTCTCATATTTGGCGCGAAAATTTTTGTTGGACAACTTCAGATTCATGTTTAGCACCTCAAAAAACCACTAAAACAATTACACCAGAACTTTCCACTTCGCTTGTGTTCTTGTGTACCATTTGACTGAATATTAGTCGTAGTCTGTTGTCATAGAGGAATACGATGCTTTAAGGGTCGCCCTGAGATAGCGAGTCGTGAATAATGAAATGACAGGACTGGCCACAAGCTAATGGGCAATTAAGTTTTATAAATACGATCATTTCTCCGCATGCGCTTCCATTCCGTATAACGATATAATTCTCTTAATAATTTTATATAGCTCACTCAGTAGGTCATAACCCTAACTAAAATTAAAACATCCAGTAAGGAATATAAATAATATAATATAATGTGTATTTCTTCCTCTGCCGTCAGCTCCTCCTTATATCATTGTTGTTGTTGATACCTCAAACTTGTTAATCTAATTTGAAGATTCTGAATGATTTATATGATATTTTCTATACCTAACCTTGAAATTATTCAAATTATGGCCTGTTGATTTATTTATTTAAACAGACAATACACTACGGAACAATATAAAAGTACCAAATGGTGATGCAATAAAAAATACATCAACTAAAACAAAGCAGGGCAAATGGTATAAACAGTAAAGAGGACAATTGTGCAACAATACAGTAGTCACAAAATAAAAAACAAACAAAATAGAGAAATGATGAGTCGCTTCAACTTTGGTAAATATTTATTAAAAATATCATCACAGTCGGAATAGAGTCTATTGTAGTTGCACATCATTATGTCAACAAAGGCATTGAGGCCATAGGTTCATAAAATAGTTGCCGCTGCCTTGTACGTCTGCCTGGGACAAGTAAAAGAAGCAACTCGAACAATTGGTGGCAGTCAACCATGTTGTTCAGAAGTTTAAATGTGAAGAGAAGCAGTGCATCATTCCTTCTACATTCGAGACTCTTCATACCGCACAACATTAGCATGATCTCATTGGTGAATCCAGAGGAGGAGAAACGAGTTTTGTATAATAAATACTCTACAAATCTATTTTGTACTTGCTCAACTCTGATCATGTGGACGACATAATGAGGAGGCCAAATAAATGAGCAATATTCGAGGATGCTACGGACCAGAGAGTTATATAGAACATTAGTGCTTTAATGTCATTAATAAATTTTGTGTTACGCTTCACAAATCATAGCGATCTGAAACCCATGAAAATAATACCATCCATATGCCGATTAATGGATAGCTTACCTTACAATGAAATGTCACACCCAGATCATTGACAGATCCCACGGTTTCAACAAATTCATTGTTTATGCTGGATTTGTACATCTGTAAAAGCTAATAGACTTGCACTTAGAAACGTTAATTCTCAAGAAGTACCAGGACGGGAATTCATTGACATCAGACTGTAAACCATTCGCATGACAGCTACCTACGGTGTTGTAGAATTTCAAGTCGTCCGCATATAAAAGAACGCGGGACGACCCAAAACAGGACATGATATCGTTAACGTACAACAAGAAGAGCACCGGTCCAAAGGTGAACCCTGGGGGACTCCAGATCCAATCTCCAAATCTCGTGTGAAGGACGTCCACAAACCACCACACGTTGACGACGCGCAGAAAAGTAGGAATCGAAGCGTAGCTAGGTAGCTACACGTGACTCCAATCTCTGAGAGTTTCCTAATCAGAAGTGGATGACAAACGCTGTCAATTACCGTAGATAGATGGGTGTAAATGGAGTCAACCTGATATACTGCCGCGACTGAGGAAACTAAATAAACTTGATATACAGCAAGGTTAGTGGCAGCTGAGCGTCCTTTGTAAAAACCATGCTGCTCAGAAACGATATAGTTCTTATAAGTTAGAAAAATCTCGTAAGTCAGCATAGATTCCATCAGCTTAGGGATAGCGATCAAACTGTTTCAGCCTCTCAGTGACCTCCCGGACATCGAAGCTGTTCGAGGGCAAAGTGGTAGCAAACTCAACGGGCTTGATGTGTGTTAAGTCAACTTCATTGTAGTCAGAATATTACGACTGAAAGTGTGAGGCAAAGGCCTCAGCTATCTCTTGAGAGCCCTCAAGTTTATTTATTTATTTATTTATTTAGCATCCATCTAATACAGTATATTACCAGTACAATTCAAACTAACATTAAATACTACGTCAATTAAAACATAAAATCCAATATAATGAAAAATGTAAAAATTATAGAACAAAATACTTACAAATAAAATAAAGAGCAATAAACAAATATGAAAATTTTACATATAACACCTAATGTTACCCGAGTTACATTGGGTAAGAAGAGATGATAAAGTAAGCACGTTTAGTTTGTAACAATAACAATGTATTAACGATAAAACTTTAACAATGACTATTGGTCAAAAATGAGATTCTATTATACCCGATTACTAAGGTGCGCATGTTTTCTCGATTTGAGGTATTGTTTATAGGTCTTTGTTTACTGTCTTATAATTATAGTTTTTCTTAAGAGTTGAGTTTTATTTAAGATCACTAGAATGTTTCACTAAACTTTTTAACTGACTATTTAGACACTTGTCTTTCTCAGAATTCTGACAAACTTCTTCATTTGACTTTACTATGGTGGTTGTGAAACCCCTAGTCCTAGCAGTCGTCATATGACTAACCGGTACCAGGTTTGGTAAGGAATAAAGGAGTAGAACCTAAAGCAGCTGTATAGCTAACTTTAGGAGCGGATAGAACCCGGAGGCAGCTGTATCGCTAACCTGGGAGCTGGTTATAGTTTGTTCTCACCTGACGAACAGAAGGTTAGGTAGCGTATTTATCTTAAAAAATTGATGATCATTGCATGCTTAAGGTTGAAAATCGCTCCCTTTGATTGCTCGCGTTGTTTATAGTTTGCATTTAATGTTTATATAACAATCTTCAAGTTCAAGTTCAAACTTAGGACAGGGTGATATTTCTTTAGTAGCTTATGTAATTTAGTAGATTAAAATATATTGCCCCATATATTTTGAGCCTTATTAATAAATATATGATTGCTTCAATTGACGATTGACTCTCTCTATAAATGGAATATCTTCTACCAATTGAATGTATAATATGTGTTATCTCTCTGTTTCTACTCATATGGGTCTAAACGATTTTGGTTTTATAGGTGTTCGATTTCCGAGGTAAAAGAATAACTTGCCAAGTATCGCCGATATTCGAATATGGATCGACCATGTCACAGACCAAATATGAACTGTCATTTATAGCGAACATTCCAGCATTTGGTACCGTAAGCTACACGATTACCACCATTTATGAGGAAAATAAGCCAAGGTATTTACCCTTTATCATTAAATTATTAATGAATATCCTTAAATGATGCGCATTGATGTTATGGTACTGTGTATGTAAGAAATGAAAGAGTGGATTATTTTACGTGTAGTGCAAGTCGTAAGGAAAAGTTTAGCAAGTTTTCAAACTTCTATAAAACCTGTTCTGAGTTGCTCAGAAAATTGTGGATGAAATGGAATGTAGTATATTATTGAACTACTAAATATGACTGAGCGTTCTAAGAATCTCACATGTCTTCGATGTTAATAATTGATATTCATTATTTTGGAAACTGCTTAAATGTAATGCATCTTTGGAATACTTGGCTCTATATGCGTTTTGTAATAAAAATTATAATTTGAGCTTTCTCATCTGAAAAATTTTTGTAGGGAATCTGTATTGGCTAACATCAAAATATATAATCAATATGGCGACGTAACAACTCCAAAGGGATTCACCGCGGAAGTCTCCGAAAGTGCCGGAGAGTTTACTTTCCAAAATGCCAGAGTCGTCGCTTCATTTAATAAATTGGGATTGTTGAAGGCAATTAAGTGCGGTACCACAACTCTTCCAGTACATTTGGATTTTGCAAAGTAAGTTTTTATGATGGATTATTTGTCTTTCGTTTTCTTTGCAACCGTGTCAATATTATTGCATTTTAAAACACTGTTTTAATGTTGATTTTTTTAGGTATGGTGTCGCTCATAGGCCGGTTGACAGAAGTGGTGCCTATCTTTTCTTGCCAGATGGAGACGCCGTTGAACTGAAAATCGAAAATACAATTGTCAACGTTATTGAGGGGCCAGTCATGTCCTCCGTTACTGTCCAGTTACCGCATGTGCTGCATAAGGCTATTTTGTATAATACACCAGGTAATAATTGATTTTATTTATTATTTCTTAATTCACTAATGTTTATGCTGTGAATTTTGTGGTCCAATTGATTTTTTTCTGGGTTGAATTTGTACAGAGTCATCGATTGTATCTTCCCTCCTTCAATTAAATGGTTTTAGTTAAAGAAAATATATAATGGAAAAATACTGTTCCCATATTCCCATATAGAGGCCAGAACAAAAACCAACTTGAGAATGAGGATGAGAATAGACAGCAAGAACTAAGTCAATGTACATATAACCTGAGAAAGCCTCGAACAGGATAGTGTCAAATACCTATACAAAAAAAGCAAGATCGAAGAAAACCCTACTGGTCGGATCAAGAGATAGAGCAAGAAATAGAGAGAAAAAGGAAGAAGTACCTAAGTATAAAATCAGAAAATAGCAGACAAGAGTACAGACGGTCTTATATAAATGTGAGAAGGCTCATCACTCAGAAAAAAAATGAATTGTGCCAGGATTTAGTTCTCAACAACGGACAACGCATCAAAGCCTGCCATGACTATAAATATTTAGGTCTCAAAATACCATCCGATGGAAAACTGGACGATGCCATTAAGGATCGAAACGCGGAAGGAGAAACACGGAAGGAGAGCAATATCACTAATGACTGGGGTGTTGTGGGATAGAAACATTTCAAATAAAAATAAAAGGCTTATTGACAATGTTATCGTAAAAAGTATTATGACATAATATGGTTCAGAAGTTTGGAAAATTAAGGAGAGAACGAAGAGGATGCTGTGTGCTACATAGATGGATTACTGGAGAAGGGCTGCAGGAAGATCAAGGAGAGAAAGATTCACCAATCAGAGAATTAGAGAAATAATGGAAGTGGAACATACCATAGTCGATGACATTCGAACAAAACAACTATGGTATGGTACGGTCATGTGCAGAGGATGGAGGAGAACAGATTGCCTAAACAGGTGTTAACGTGGAACCCAGCTGGAAGAGGACGACAACGAAGGGCCAAGAAAGAGCTGGAGAGAAGGAATCGATAGTGAAATCAGAGATAGAGTCCTGGACGAGAACTTGTGGGCCAACAGAGACAAATAGAGGTTAACTGACCCTTTATCCCTCTTACAGGGAGGGACTGACTGGTGAGTCTTTTTACTTCACACCTGTAACAGCCAAAGAAATTGAGGATGTCCTGCGGGTAATACAAAATAGAAATTCTTCAGGCTGGAGTCCTTGCTAACCTACCCATATCAGCCCTTACTACATCGGCTGACTGTGTTAACGCCTCTTTAAATGATGAATTCCCTGATATACCAAAGAAGGCTATTGTTATTTCCATTTTTAAGCAAGGTGAAGATACTGCTGCAAACTACTGACCAATTTCATTGTTGCCTTCACTGTCAAAAATCATCGAAAAACTTCTTAAAGAAAGGATGGTTAATATCTTGGATGCGAAAAATATTTTAAATAAGTCCCAATTTGGTTTCCAACATTCAAAAAATACAAACGATACCATCTGTCATGTGTCAGAAGATTTCCATCTGAGCCTTAATGAATTAGAGGTTGCCGGGGTAGTGTTTTGTGATCTGGTTAAAGCCTTCGACTGTGTTTCACATGAGATTCTACTGCGGAAGCTTGATGCCTATGGCTTTGGTGGTTCTATTTTGGAATGGTTGACGTCCTTTTCTCAGGTCGATGTCAAAAGGTTCTTTTTGACAATAGTGAATCAGAGGAGCTGGGTGTCCCAGCCGGTGTGCCACAGGACTCGGTTATTGGACCCAGTGGCGCACCCAGAAAATATGTTTGTGGGGGGGGGGGGGGGG
>MU192480.1:0-13101 GCA_016904865.1 Pissodes strobi
CCCAAAAACACCTCAATTTTGTTTGTAAGGGGGACAACTTTTGCCCCAAAAAAGATTGCAAAATCTTCAACCCCCTAAGTGGGGGTGTCATCCCCTAAATTTTTTCAAATGGGAATGGGGGTTTAATGATACCTTGTTAAAAAGTGCTATTAATTCCCTATACGTTGCTGCTTATTTTTTGAAAATCGGTCAACTCGTTTAAAAAATATGAAGGATTGAAATTCGAAAAATACATTTTTTTTAAAAACGCATAAATTAAATCAATTAAAAAAAAACTTACCGAATTAATAAAGCAAATGCTGAAAATGTTGCCCGCCAACCTACATACAGTAATACAAATTATCTTCAAACCGTTCTCGAACATTCTGAAGAACTTGCGGGGTCACTTCGCGACAAACATCAATAATTCGTCTTCGCAGGTCTTCTAATGAGGCAGGTGGAGTGCTATACACTTTACTTTTTATGTGTGCCCATAGAAAAAAGTCTAAAGGAGTCAAGTCGGGTGACCGAGGAGGCCACTCAATTGCACCCCTTCGACCTATCTGGATACCTGGAAAGGTATTGTTTAAATAATGGCGCACATTTTGGGAGTAATGTGGAGGTGCACCGTCTTGTTGAAAAAACAATTCCTCTTCAACGTATCCAGGATTGTTCTCTATTATGGCAGTTAGGGCTGGATCTATAGTATTTTTCAGTAAATCCAAGTACATATCGCCTGTTAAATTTCCAGGAAGAAAGAAAGGACCCACAATGGAATTTCCAAAAATACCAGCCCACACGTTCAATTTCTGAGGCTTTTGTCTGTGCATCTCGTGAATAACCCTGGGGTTGCTGTCAGACCAGTAACTACAGTTGTGCCGATTAACTACACCGTTTAAAGAAAACGTACACTCATCCGAAAAACACACATTAAATAGGAAATTGTTATTATTCGCCGCTCGTTCACTAATAAGTTCACAAAATTCCAAGCGACGATCACAATCATCCTCGTGTAGTTTTTGTACCAACCGATTTTTGTACGGGTGGAACTTGTTTTTTTTTTTAATATTCTTCGGACACTTGTACGACTCACGCCGGTCTCATTGGCTAATTTTCTTGTACTCAGTGTATTATCCATGGCAACTTGGCCCAATACTAATACCTCCACAGCTTCATTTACTACACGATTTTCATTTTGCTTCTTTTTATTCGTTACGGAACCTGTTTCCCGAAATTTTGCTACTAACTCGCGAACAATTTTGCCAGAAAGGTGCTTGTCAGGATGGCGTTCATTAAATATCTGCGCAACCCGATTTCCACATTCATAATTTTTAAAATAAAGTTCGATTACTTCTACTCTTTCTGCAATTGAGTACACCATAATTGTTAAAAAGTTTAATGAGAAATTTTAACGCACAAGTCACAGAACAGCTATCTAGCAACTAGCGTACCTGATGGTTAAGCCTTAATAAACACTAAAATTAGCCAAAAACATCTAATACACAAAAACAGCAAATTGGTCAAAGGAATTTATTCCTATCATTTAAATTTAATACTCCGATACATTTTTAAATAAAATCGATTTACTTATTTGCATTTTTGACCAAAACGTTTTGTTGGTATTTTAGAGTTCAATAAGTTTTTCAGAATGTTCGATTACTGTATGGAGGTTGGCGGGCAACATTTTCAGCATTTGCTTGATTAATTCGGTAAGTTTTTTTTAAATTGATTTAATTGCGTTTTTTAAAAAATGTATTTTTCGAATTTCAATCCTTCATATTTTCTAAACGAGTTGACCGATTTTCAAAAAATAAGCAGCAACGTATAGGGAATTAATAGCACTTTTTAATAAGGTATCATTAAACCCCCATTCCCATTTGAAAAAATTTAGGGGATGACACCCCCACTTAGGGGGTTGAAGATTTTGCAATCTTTTCTGGGGCAAAAGTTGTCCCCCTTACAAACAAAATTGACGTGTTTTTGGGTTTTTTGAAAAAAAAATTCCCTACCGGTTATGCTTTGCGGTACGTTTTCGATGGCCCACCCTGTATATATATATATATTACTAATAATAATATAATAAAACCAAATATTTGTTCTTTATTAATCATGCATATTCGAAAAGACAGTGTTTAGTTTTACTGTATATTAGGAGAGAGGAGGCATACATAAATTAACGAATTGTCACTTTGTATGTCCTTGAACATTAAATAACCGATTCGGTAAATTATTGTGTCCCCCTAATACATCCTACTTTAAACCACCCAAAATAATTACAACATTAATATTAATTGCAGATTTATTGGCGACCCTAAAATCGTGCAAGTTCTTCCTTACGAGCCAAGACATCCTCTTAAAACTTCGTGGATTAATATGATGAATGTCAGTTCAAGTTTGCCGAAAGGGACATGAAGTACTAATTAAAGCTGATTTCGGCTATTGGAAACGGGTTGGAGTGGAGTGAGAGTAGATTTTTGACACGTCGCCTTAGTAAAACGAGTTTATAAATTAATACCCGAACAGATAATTTTGTATTATTTTTTTTTCATTTTCTTTGAATGTAGTTGATTTTTCCATTTTTGTTGATTACATTTTAAATTAATCCGGGCGACGGGAAGCATAAATAATATGAGAATTTTGACTATTTCAAAATTTACTTTGACCCTTCTGCACACGCTCGCTCGAAAAATCCTTCCTCTCCTGGTAGAACTTTTGGAATTAACTACAATTCCTATAGTCGAACGCAAACGGAGTCACTCTACTTCTGCCAAAAAGCCATACACCCGGAGCGTGTTAAGCCGCGTCCAAACATGAACATCACCGTATGTGTGTCAAAGCGAAAATGCACGCATATGCAAGTATGGACGCAGCACTTGACTGTTCTCAGGGCACGCACATTGGAGCTTGATTCAGATACCTGCGAACTGGCATGTATGTGCGTGCGTTCTCTCTCCGACTCGTCGCATGTAGCCTCATCATTGGATCTCGGAAACTATAAGAGATGCAGAAACGGTTAAATTGTCACAAAGCTGCGCGTTGTGGCGCTTAATTAAATGCCGATTACTTCTGATTCTGAAGAAAACTGAAAATCGGCAATTAGTGAGATAAGCCAAAATCAATTGCACTTTGTTACAACTTTTTTTTCCTCTCTAGATAGCGATATCAGATTTTAAATTCAAAGTTTTGTCTCATTTAGCGTAAATGTTCAAAAATAGAATCCTTTTGATTCAATGCATTTTCTAACTTGACTATATATTTTAAATAAAGCTCCTTGGATTGTTGGTGGACCTCTGTTTTAAACATTTGACGTAGCTTTTGAACATTGTGTAGTATATTATTCTTAAACGAACGATTTGAATGCCTCCATAAAAAGTAATCCCCAGAGGATTGGGAGCTCGGCTTCTGGCGGACCACCGAACAAAACCCCTATTTCCTATCCATCTATTATGAAAAATTTGGTTTTGAAATCCAGTTATGTGTTACGTTGTGAGCAGGAATGCCATCTTGCTGCCAGCACAGGTCCTGCAGAGGTTCTTTATCTAGAGCGCCTAAAATATCGTCCCTAGGCTACCATCACGAATAAGAACCCCGATAAGGTTGCATCACTACATACTAATCCACACCTTGAAAGTAGTTCTGCCTTCTAGCCGGACCTGCCGGTTTATCCTCGGATTGTCAGTAGACAAATTTCGTTAATTCTGTTGAATAATCCAATAGTGAGAGAACTGATTCATTAAAGAATTCTTTATTTTCATTTATTTCTAAAAAAGCCAGATGCAAAATCTTAGTCATCTTACATTATCCCCTGGATTTACAGCTTGACTCAAATGTATTTTATTCGGTTTTAATTCTCGGGCTCGTAGAATATATTCTATCAGTGATCTCGGTTAGTTTGTTTGTCACGGGCCCATTGGGCTATCGTATATCGAAGCGTAAATAACCTTAGAACTTGCCGTTTTTTATGGTTTCGAGCGCAATTATATTTATTAGCGCAAAACCCTCGTAGATTCCGTCCGGCTTTCGTAGCGCATACAGTTCTTGGATTGGTTGTCGAGTTTGGCATCGCGCACAGTTTCTTAATTGCCTTCGGAATAATTAGGAATTTTTATTAGATGGAGTGGTTTAATGACAATGCCCTTTTGGCTACTCTGAGCAGTTTTTTTTGGTAGATGCCGATACATTGAAATCCCAGGTTTCCATTGTCTAAATCCCTTGGATGAATTATTGAGAAGAACATGTGACTTGTCAAGCCATGCGTTCATTGGTGGATTCTCGCGTGGCCTGCTCCTCGAGTTTCCCATTTACTGGCGTCACTCTACGTCGACCTTTCTGTAAGTCAGCAGTTTTTTTGGGTACCGGTTGGAGTCAATTTTTGATTTTACCTTTTATGGGATTCTCCAACCGGGCCACTTTAATAGTTTCAGTCCATATCTGTGCCCTATCTTTTATTTAGTGTTGGTGTCTGCAACTGCCCTTTCTGGGATTTGAATGCTGCTTTTGCGAGGTGAGTTGGTTTTTTTGCATTTTTTTGTCTTTCTGTGAACGCCATCATTTCAACATTGTGACGCACGTGGGCGGATTTTTAGTTCCCTTTTTAATCTCTTACAGAAGCCTTCTCGCCCAACTGTAAGGCTATCTAGCGATAAGCATCCGGTTACCCCTACACAGGTATTTTTTTTTTTAATTCTGATTTCTCTTTTCCTTGATAGTTGATTTTGATTACAGAGTTATAATGCTCTTCAATTAAGAGTTACGTGTGGAACCTTGAATATGTGTTGTTTCACAGGGTCCTACCGTCGGGTCTGCTCCTATCGACAGGGCTACTTCTACCGTCCGGTCCATTGCTATCGACGGATATTGCTATCGTCGAGCATCACTAACGACAGGGTTTTCCTCGGCTACGCCTGCCTAGCTGTACTACCTATAGAGTCTTGCTGTCCTTCGCCTGTCAAGGAAGTCTCTTCCTACCGAGTGCAGTTCTTTTCTGGAAGCTGCCTGAAGAGCTACTCATCAGCCAAGTGAGAAATTTGTTTTATATATATTTCGTGACAATTGCGTGCAATTAACCCACGAACACGAACTCTAACTATTATTTTTTTTGCTTTGTTTTCGAACAAAGTTTAATTTTTTAACTTTTTCTCCCTAACTAAGGTAACATTTATTTTATTCCTATTTTCTTTTAAATAAACTTTGAATTTTGGGCTAATTTTGTCTAGCCTAAGACGCCTGATTTTATTTGATTGAATTCTAAAATTGAGTTAAACTCGTTTGATCTAGAACCAATCCGATTTTGGATTGAGTTTTGAACTTTTAATTGACTGACGCAATAATGTTGTAGGTCGAACTAGTTTTTATTATTATTCTCAATTTTTCACGATTTCTGGCTTGTTAGATACCTGTAAATCAGATAACTACTATTTTTGTTACGGCCTAGTAGACATTGCGTTATTCTTAATTTTTATTGTGGCCTTCGATATTTTTTTAAATCAAACAAACTGTGCGTTATCTTTGTCCTACCTGTAACTTGACCGGCGAGTACTTACGCTTAAGTTCAGCACTCTTTAAATTCTATAAGGTCTGACTAGTTAATCTTTTTTTTTGTTGCGGCTGTTATCAACGTATCATAACAGATACCCAGACAAACATAGTTAGTTAGTAATACGGCTCTGTAACAAATCATGATTTGACGTCCGTTAATTAGCCATTGATTAAGTGATTATTCGAGTTACTTGTATTTTCCCATAACGAGTAGACTTTTGCAGTATCGCTGGACTGCGTTCATATTTTATTGACGTAATTTTTTTATTATTGTTGCATAATGTGTTCATCATAGATTACGATTAAATATTTCGGCGTTTGTTAAGATAAAGCGTGTAATTTATTTCTTCAAGTAACCGAGTAAAGCCTTCTATTTCCCGTTGAAATATAGATGTTACAATAAATTAATCACCTAGAATTACTGGTCATTTTCTCATCTCTCTTCATTCTTTTATGATCAGCTATTATATATTTCATATAATAGTAATAAACTAACCTTCCATTTACCGTATTCACCTGTTTTCGTTTGGCTATTTAATTTCCTGAACTTCCCTTAAGCGGTAACGTTTCAGATAAGAGGGCCGCTAAAGTAAGTATCTGATTTTTTTTATTACTTGCGCTCAATAGTTGAAACGTTCTGGATTTACTTTTGACTGCTGTTTGAGTATTTGTTTGACACTGACTTTAGGTTTTTTTAGGTTAATATTCGAGTATTTGCTTGTTACTGACTTTGATTTTTGATAATTTTTTTTTGAGTAATTATTTTTCCATTACTAGTACTGATAAATTTCCGGCATTTAAATCTGATCTGATTTTCAAACTTATTTTTGTTGTTTTAATGATCGGTTTTCTTGATAGGGAAAAAATAACAAATTTGTGGTTATCTTTTTATTTTGTCGCGAAGCTTAAGCTAAAGCAATTCCCATATTTCAACTTTGGGGTATTCTCGCTTGTACCGTCTACAAGTCCGTGGCGCCTTAAATAAATAAAACCCACCCCTACTCTCTGACATTTGAGCTAGGGCCTAATTTGTACGCTCGGAGACGCGACCTAGCCTACGCATCAACATGCGACACTCGTAAATTAATACAGTTTTAATTTTAAATTCTCCGACTTTAAATTTTTCTTTTAATTTGAAATTATTCACTCTCGGTTCCTTCTAAGCTGGAGTGAAGGTTCTGCGCCTATTAGAAGGACAGAAAGAGCGTAACGAATTGATCACCTTGTTTTGAATATTGAAAAACAAAGGCGGTGTTTTGTATGTCAGAAAAAGGCAAATTTTATTTGTAGGAAATGCGATATTGGTTTGCATCCAAAATATTGTTTTATTCATTACCATACTTAAATTTTGACCTAAAATGTTAGTTTTTGCATGTTATAGTTCTCAGTTTTTTCTTTTAAAATGT
The DNA here is from genome assembly GCA_016904865.1 of Pissodes strobi. Classification (NCBI taxonomy): domain Eukaryota; kingdom Metazoa; phylum Arthropoda; class Insecta; order Coleoptera; family Curculionidae; genus Pissodes; species Pissodes strobi. Next base: position 6,924 of record MU192480.1, read on the forward strand.
TTTGCTCATTTATTTTTATAGTTTCTTTTTGCTACAAATTTTTAAATAGTAGCATATGATCATACCGTCCTTTTAAAAGAACGGCATGTTTAAACTACTCATATTGCGAATAAAAAAGTTTCAGGTTTAAATGGGTTAAAGTCTGGTCTGGGTCTATAGAATTTGAGGGCTTATTAAGGATTTTTTTAATAAGGAAATGAATTTTGACGATCAGCTGACCTGTCAGACAGTCAAGACAGACGGCGAGAGCGCACCAGTTCGTCGTACAATTGGAAACACCTAGAACATCGCTTTACAAGAACTCCTTTGTCTGGCGCACTGCATCACTGTGGAACTCACTCCCAGGACATCTGTTTCCCACTAATTACAACTTACAAATATTCAAGAGCCGTGTCAATCAACATCTTCGCACACACACCGCTCGTCGAGCGCCATAGGGTCTCCCTTTAGTGTGAAAAAAAAAAAAAAAAAAAAAAAAAAAAGGTGTATCCTTTCCTGCTAGTCTATTTAGAGGATGTGTGATTTCTGCATAGTTCGGAATAAATATACGGTAGTAATTACAGAAAGCTACAAATCGTTTTATTTCGTTAGCGTATTTTGGAACACGATAGTGTTTTATAGTATTGTACTGCGATTCGTCAAGTAAAACGCATTGGTCATTTATTTTATGACCTCTTTTCTAAAAAAATCGCATTTATGTGGATTCAGCTCTAAGTTGTATTTTCTAGACGTTTTGAAGACATTTTTCAAATTTTGCAGATGATGTTTCTCTGAGCACTCTATAACTGAGGAGCAAACATGCAATAACCTGCATTTCCAGTTGGGTGTGGATTTCCACTAATTCCAACATGCTCTATCGATTTTTAAAGAGAGATGCTAGCAAAAGTCATTAAATCCTCATGAAAAATAGATACAAAGTTAATCCATTCACGCAAAACCCGATAAATCCAAAATTGTATTTAAATTAATATTCCTTCAATTACACCTTTAAAAGGAGTTTGATGTCAATACGTTTTTAAAATTTAAGTTTTATTATCAAAATAATACTTTAAAAATATTGTATAGGTTTAAATTAAATATTTAAATAACTTTTGAGTAAAGTTTCCATTTTTTTGATAACATTGTATTGTTAAAAAGTTGTATTAAAGTACATTATGTATTTAAATAAACTAGTGATTTATTTCAAATAAAAATTTGTATTCAAACTCTATCACCTAAGATGCTGTAATAAAAATAATAAAAAATTGTAAATTTTACTGGCATTTTCCTCTAGAAGTGTTTACCGTTTCTCTCACAATTGGATTTATCGGTTTTTGCATGTTGTTCCTCAACTATTAAATCATCCAAGTAGAGAAATACTTTCTACGGTGTGATGGCTGCGAATGCGATAGATAGACATCATTCTTTGAAAACGGTTGGGGCTAACTGACAACCCAAAAGGTAACCTGCTAAATCTAAAAGAAACCTTTTATCAACGCTAAATGAGGTTATATCGCGGAATGATTCATGAAGCGGTATTTGATGAAAACCTGGCATAAGGTCAACTACCGAAAACCACTTAGCTCTGCCCAATTATCCAAAATATCATCTATTCGATTTATAGGAAATTATTATCCGCTATGAGTGATTTATTGACCATTCTTAAATCAATATAAAACCTCCAAGCTTTTTGTCCATTTCTAAATTTTTTAGGTACTAATAATACAGGACTATTATGTTCGGAAAAAGATGGTTCTGTTTTAATATTATCCAATATTTTTTCAACTTGTCGATTAATTTCGTTGTTCATAATCGGGGGGTCCTGTAGTTTTTAATATATACAGGTTTTGTGCTACTCAATTTTAATCGTTAAGTATAGAAATTATTAATGGATAACGTATCGGTTTTTAGAGCAAAAATATCTGAGAATTTTTACATACAGCTAAAACGTCTTGCTTTACAAATTATTGTATGTTATATATAATATATAATAATAATAATTTAACGAACCTATATATGCCGAAATGAGCATTCGCAGTCTCGCTACAACTACTATCTATTATTTTCATTACAATTACATGCTAAGAAAATGTTCAAACTGTAAAGTGCCCTATATTGATACCGATTCAATATTTTGATACCTCAGACCATCCAATTGATAATACCTATCTTTAACATTCCACAAGTTAATAAAAAAGTTCTGTATTTGACGAAAGACGAGAATAATGGCGGAATAATGGCCCATTTTATTTTATTAAAATCATAAATGTATGCCACCAAAGTACTTTACACCGCTGAAGAAATAGAAATAGCTAGGCTTAAATTTGAGACTGACGGAAACGAGTCTGAGGAGATCCAAACGATTCTGGACAACAAAGGCTTGACCAAAAAAATCATAGGCATTTAAAAATGTGTTATTAACAACAAAATTATGTTTGACGACTATGTTGAATGCCTTGAAGCTTTTACTGAAAAAAGGATTTCTCAAAATTTAATTAGATCAAAAAATCATGATATCCACACAATAAAACAAACTAATAATAGGTGTAAGTTCTCACGACGACAAAAGAAAAATTTCAGTAGACACATTTCCTTGGGGGCATTATGCAATAATGGATGTTGACTAATGTTAATAGGTTATTCTGACTAATTTATAGAAGATGCAATTATAAATCACCAGTAGTGTGTTAACGAGAGTGAGTCCTCACGGAGGAGGCAATTTATCGCCTCCGTTAGGGCTCTCTCTCATTGGGTTTTGAGGAGTCTCTCTCGTAAGGAAATAAGTTTGTGCCGTCCTGTAAAATGTTAGTTCTACTATTAAGATACATATAAGTCTGGGTGTTGATTCACTCTGTAATGTAACCTTGTTCAATTTCGCCTCGGTGTAACCTTGATACATGTCGACACTCCGCCTACCGAGGACGTTCTCCCACCATGAAACAAAGTGTTGCCAATGGTATAACCTTGATACATTTTGTACGTAACCTTAAGCTTTTATTCCCCACTTAAACAGCTATTATAAAAGTAGCAGCTTAGGGTTCAAAACTTTAATTCAAAATTTGTACAGGTAGATAATGGTGAATACAAGAAAACGAAAAAGAAATAGTGGTTCCAAAAAGCAAGTGGTGAAAAAATTAAAGTAAATAACAAAAATCCCATAGACGAACAGTTTGTAGAAATTTGTGTTCCTAAGTCTGGCAATTATAAGTGCTTTTAGTGAAGAAAGAAGTTTTGATATTAGCAATACAAAATGGATGATATTAGGGATGAATGTTTACACCAGAGAGTTTTGGACTTTCTAAATGTTAGAGATTTAGGTTCAATAGACATCGAAAAATTTCAATTTATAGGTGACCATGATGTCAACAATTTTATGCAAATCGAAGAAGAACCATCCAATCCAGAAGAAATGGAAACGGATGCAGAAGATGAATATGCTGATGGAAATGTGGTGTTCCTTGAAAACTATAATGAGATTGGTTTTTTCAACCGAGTGTTTTGCATAACGCAGAGTTATGCTGTTGTAACAACATTTCCGGATAGAGAAGATCATATATTGTGTTATTTTTGTTTTTCACTTCATCTCAGTTTTTTTCAAAATTCTACTATTCATAAACATGTTAATACACATTATAAGAGGAAAATGGAATATTCAATTAATGATTTGAAATGTATAATTTGTTCCAAATCATTGTATCACATAACCAGACCAAACGCTTGTGTATATTGTAATGTTACTAATGGAGTTTTTGACATTGATGCAAACACTCATATTCCTATAGTACCGTATTAGATAAGCTTATTTTAATCGTTTTCTTGTATTTACTATAAAAAAATAACATGTACAAATTTTGAATTCCATTTAACTATTATTAAAATGGCATAGTAGTTATTTGAAAACCAACAATAAAATTTGGCAAAATAATTTAAATATTTTAATTCATCCTATTGTAATGTTTCTAATGAATTTTTTGATAATGATGCAAACACTCATATTCCTATAGTATCGTATTAGATAAGCTTATTTTAATCGTTTTCTTGGATTAACTATATAAAAAAAAATAACCTATACAAATTTTGAATTCCGTTTAACTATTATTAAAATGGCATAGTAGTTATTTGAAAAACAACAATAAAATTTGGCAAAATAATTTAAATATCCTTTATTTATCCTATTGTAATGTTACTAATGAAGTTTTTGATATTGATGCAAACACTCATATTCCTATAATATCGTATTAGATAAGCTTATTTCAATCGTTTTCTTATATTAACTATAAAAATTACCAACTATACAAATTTTTAATTCAATTTAACTAGTATTAAAATAATATAGTAGTTATTTAAAAAAACAACAATAAAATTTCGCAAAATATCCTATACAAGATTTGAATTATGTTTAACTATTATTAAAATGGCATAGTGGTTATTTGAAAAAACAACAATAAAATTTGGCAAAATAATTTATATATCTTTGATTTATCCTATTGTAATGTTACTAATGAGGTTTTTGATATTGAAGCAAACACTCATATTCCTATAGTACCGTATTAGATAAGCTAATTTCAATCGTTTTCTTACATTAACTATAAAAAATAACCAACTATACAAATTTTGAACTCAATTTAACTAGTATTAAAATAAAATAGAAGTTATTTAAAAAAACAACAATAAATTTCGCAAAATAATTTAAATATTTTTATTTATATATTAAAGACAAACTGACTCACAAAATTGAGTGTGAACGATCATTTTTCTATATTAACATATTAGAGAAAGCTATTTGATTTTTTTTGCATTAACTATAAAAATTAACTACTAGTAAATATTTTATTTACTGTTTACGAAGGGCACATTTGGGGTATACTTCAAATAACCATTAATTGATAATAAAATATTAAATATGAAGTTTAATAATTTATTAACGAAAAAGCTATTTCATTTGCTTGCTCACATACTAATTTATTAAAATAATAATTCTAATATTTTTAAATACTGTTTACGATATGAACATTTGGTATAATACTACAAATATATATATTTATATATAAAATCCGATTATCTCATATTTATAGATGATAAAAGATTAACATGAATTTTAAATTATTTATCAACGAAAAATGGCTATTTTTTTTTCTTGCTTGTGTACTAATTTAATAATTAAGTAATGCGTTTTTAATAAAACGTTAAGTAGATTACTTGAAAATTTAAAAATATTTATTAGCTAAAATTTGACCTTTTGTGTACTTTAAGCAATTAGTTTTCTAATAGAATGTTGTTTAAAAAGTAGATTACTTGAAAATTTTGAAAAAAATAATTTATTAACTTAAAATTTACCATATTATGTACTTACTTATGCACTAATTTAATTAAATATTAATCCTAAAATCGTCTCTACTGGCACTAATTGATTTGGGGGCACTAAATGTTTATGGGGCACTAAATTGTTTAAAATCTATAGATCGGGGTCGGTTGTTGAACATGAAGCATCCTGAACAGGTGGCCGCAACTGCCACCGAACTGTCGCCGCATCAAAGTCCACATCGGAGTCCTCATCGGAGGACACAGCATCCTGAAACAATCTCCTCCTAACATTGTTGAAATGATGTTGGGGTGGTTGCTGGGGTGGTTGTTGCGGCTGTTGATGTTGCAGCTGCACGACGGCTTGCTGCAGTTGTTGTAGCTGGTCGACAGCTTGTCGCAGCTGCTGGACGGTTTGTTGCAGTTGTTGTTGTAGCTGCTCAACCGCTTGTTGCAGCTGCTCGACGTCTTGCGGCTGCCCGACGGCTTATTGCGGCTGCTCGCCGAGATGTTCAGGCTGCTCGAGGGGTTGTTGCGGCTGCTTGAGGGGTTGTTGTGTGTTTAACCCCACGGGAAAGCCCGCAACAATCCTGACGTTTCTGCCTTCCATTCACAGAAAACGCCCATGCCAAAACGCATTATTGTTGTCCATAATAAATTAAATACACACTCTAAACACTATGAGAATAAAATAAAATAAAATTACGTATAAATATAAAATTAAAACTTATGTAGATGGTAACACTATGAATATCAAACTTATGGCAACTGTTTTATAACACCATACTCATCTTCCCCAACCTACGCGAAGGTGTAGCCCATGTGCAAGGATATGGCATTGTATCTGACCTCCAAATCTCGACCTACCCCCTCCTATTGACCTTGACACGCCCCTTCG
>MU192480.1:13201-23856 GCA_016904865.1 Pissodes strobi
ACCACCGCAGTCACCTTCGAAATGAAGGTGACTGCGGTGGTCCTTTAGTTTTAAAGGAAACACACCAACGACGAGATCCATAAAAGAGTAAAATTCAAAAAGTATGCTTAGTGTAGAGGAATGTTGTTTCGCTTCCTCGGTGGACTACGAAAAGAATCCACCCATAGCTCGTCAGGGTACCGACAACCTAACTATACACCAGCATGTGAATTATCGCCAAATGGCATGGAAACTAAAAGAATGGAAAATTATCGAGCAAAGCTCAAGGAAACAAGTCTACAGTCCTTCATTTCGAAGGTGACTGCGGTGGTCCTTTAGTTTTAAAGGAAACACACCAACGACGAGATCCATAAAAGAGTAAAATTCAAAAAGTATGCTTAGTGTAGAGGAATGTTGTTTCGCTTCCTCGGTGGACTACGAAAATAATCCACCCATAGCTCGTCAGGGTACCGACAACCTAACTATTTGGCGATAATTCACATGCTTCGCAACACAGATGCAACAGACGAAACAAACACAGACAAATAATACATTTTCAAAAACAGACAAAACATTTTTTTAATGTAAAAAAATAAATCGTTTATTGTACAAAAGAAATTTAATTCAAAACACAAAAAAATTATTTCAAAATTAAAAACTTTGGGCTATTCTTTAGATTCTGTGAAATATTTTAATAAAGAAGATCAGGAGAAGTGGAGTCGAATAAAAAACAGTTTTGATGAGTTGGTAAATGCCATCCCTTAACCATCCGTCCATTCCCTTAATTCCTTTAATTTAAAGCAATGAATTTTAACAATGTTCATTATTTCACCTGTTGAATGTAAAGACAGCATTGGATTACAAACAATTTTGAGGAGTTGGTAAATTCCATCGATAACAATCCAAACCTTCCCAAAATCCCTTTATTTAAAACAATGAGTTTCAAACCTTTTCATCATTTCCGAGCCGAATGTAAAAGCAGCTTCACAAGAAGAGACATTTTTATTTTTAAGATTTTCAAAATGCAATTCCAATGTTTTATATGTAAACGAAACTTCAACCGCAAAGATAATCTTATGCGTCACATTCGACAAGTTTGTGGAAAGGCAACAGAAATGGCATCCACTTCTACCAATGGTAAGATTTTTTGATATGTGCTATTTAATTTTTATTTTCGTGGTTTAAATGTGTAAACTGTAATTTTCTTCGTTCTAATTTTTAGTGCTTAATGTTTAAACTAACATCTACTTCGTTTTTTTTTCAGATGATAAATACTGCAAGGAATGTAAAAAAACTGTGAGGCGAAATATGTGGGCAAGTCATTTGAGAACAAACAGCCACAAAGACAATGCGATAATCAGAAGTAAAGATGGAATCCAAATTATTAAATCTGCGTTTCAAAAACGAATAATATCGTATAGGATTTCGGCAGATCAATTTGAAGTCAACATTAAAAGTTTTTTTAATACAATTTTGAATAAAATTGTAACTGTAATAGAAGCCGAATTAAAAAGGCTAACAACGCTAAAATTAAATTTGGAATTGTTTGAGTTATATTTCAATCCGACCAATGAGGAGTATGAAGTAAAATCGTTTAACACACCATTCCATATTATATGTAGCAGCACAACACTCTCATTGATCTTGGAAGACATGTTGCAAACCATAGACCGAAAATCTGATGAACTAGCAGAACGTGATTCAGGTAAATTATTTTCTTTTGTTGAAAATATTCTAAAAATATGGCCAATTTTAAAAAAATTTTAATTTTAAAATACTTTTTCAGAATTCAAATTATGTATTTGAGACTGAAAATGTTTTAAAATAATTGTACTATTTTGAAAATATTAATTTTTAAAATTGTATTTATTTTATTTTTTATTCTTTTCAGGATGGATACTAGTGAAAATTCTGCATTTGGAAGTGAACATCAACAAATATAATCCCCTTCGCGCGTCAGCACACATTCCATTACCTGAAGAAATAGGGATGAAGCATGCAGTTATAAATCCTAGGAACAACGATAACTGCTGCTTCGCGTGGTCCATTGTTGCAGCAATTCATCCTCCTACAGGACTGGCCTGTGAAGTTACATCATACCCACATTTCACAACACTGTTGAACGTAACAGGTATAAACTTTCCAGTTACTTTAAAAGACATTCCAAAATTTGAATCACAAAATGAAATTTCAATTAATGTGTATGGCCTCGAACAATTTGAAAAAGATTTTAAATTTGAATATCAAATAATTGGTCCCCTCCACTATACAAAAAATAAGAAAGTAGTTCATTTGAACTTGTTATTAATTAGTGATGATGATGGAAATTTTCATTACTCTTACATTTCCGATTTGTCTAAATTAATTTCAAAGCAAATTTCTAATCATAATGGCAAAATACATCTTTGTGATGGTTGTTTGCAATATTTTGGCACTAAAGAATACTTAGTCAGACACAACAATTTTGATTGTGATTTTGTTAGAATTAATTTACCATCAACAGAAATCAAAGCCGATAAATTTGGAAATAATTCTCCCGGAAATACTCTTAAATTTATTAACATTCAAAAACAGATGGAAGTTCCTTTCGTTGTATATGCTGACTTCGAATGTATTCTTAAGCCTCTATTAAATAATGATGATAATAATTCAGACATGGAAGTCGAATTAGATAATTCTGCATCATACACAATTAAAAAATGTGAACACCTTCCATATTCATTTGCTTATTATATTAAATGTTCCTTTGATGATAGTTTTTCCAAATTTGAACTATATAGAGGACCTAACAGTGCCCAAATATTTATAAATTTTTTAGAGAGAGATATTTGTAATTTATACAGCAAATATCTTAAAGTTCATAAAAAAATGAATAAATTATCTGAATTAGATAAAATACATTTGAACTACACTAATGAGTGTCATATTTGTGACAAATATATTGATAATGATAAAGTTGCTGATCATTGTCATATCACTGGAAAATATAGAGGTCCTGCACATTCCATCTGTAATTTAAATTACAAACAACCAAATTTTATTCCTGTAATATTACATAATTTGAGGAATTATGATTCCCATTTGTTTATTAAGAATATATGTCAAAATAATGAACAATTATCTGTAATAGCTCAAAATAAAGTAAAATAAATTTCATTTGAAAAACATATTGAAGTTGGCTCCTATTTCGATAAAAAATCAAATACCTTAAAAAAAATATATTTTCATATTAGATTTATAGATTCATTTCAATTTTTACCATATTCTTTGGCAAATATATCTGAAACGCTTGATGATCTTCAATGTAAAGAAGTATCAAAATACTTTAATGACAAAGAACAATTTAAATATATTCGTCAAAAAGGAGTTTTTCCATATAAATATATCGACAACTACTCGAAACTAGATGAGGTAAATTTGCCTGATAAGGAAAACTTTTATAATGATCTAACAGATGAACATATTTCCGAAAGAGAGTATGAGAGAGCCAACATTGTATTTAATTTGTTTCAATGCAATTCGATTGGCGAATATTCTGACATTTATTTAAAATCTGATGTGTTACTCCTTGCAGATGTTTTCGAAAATTTTAGAAAAACATGTATTAACACTTATAAATAAGATCCTGCTCATTATTACACTTTTCCCGGTTTAAGTTTTGATGCATGTTTACGTTACACTGGGGTAGAATTAGAATTGTTAACCGATCCTGATATGTTACATTTTTTTTAAAGTTATGTTCGTGGAGGAGTCAGTACCTGTATAAGTAGAAAATCTGAAGCAAATAATATATTTCTTTCAAATTATGATCCATCAGAACCAAGCAAATATATTTTGTATCTTGATGCAACAAACTTATACGGTTATGCAATGTCACAATATCTTCCAACAAATAATTTCATTTGGTTAAAAAACGATGAAATTGAAAATTTAAACATAATGAATATTTCTGACACTGCAGAATCAGGATATGTATTTGAAGTTGATTTAAAATATCCAAATATATTACATGATCAACATAATGAATTTCCATTCTGTCCTGAAAATTACAAACCTCCTAATTCAAAATGGTCAAAGTTAATTCCAAATTTAAATAATAAGGAAAAATATGTTCTTCATTATTCTTTATTGAAACAATACATTGAAAATGGAATAGAGATAGTTAAAATATATAGAGTTTTAAAGTTTAATCAATCACCACGGCTAAAAAATATATTGATTTAAACACCAAGTTAAGAAATGAATCTAAAAACAAATTTGAAAAAAGTACATATAAAGTAGCGAATAATAGCATTTATGGAAAAACAATGGAAAATGTTGACAAAAGGACTGATATTAGGTTGGTTACTGAATGGGCAAAAAACAGTAGAAAAGATGGCGCAGAAAATCTTATTGCAAAACCTTACTTCAAAGACTTAACCATATTTTCAGAAAATTTAGTTGCGGTTCAAATGCAAAAAGTTTTAGTTGAATATAATAAACCTATTTATGTGGGATTTTCCATATTGGATATATCAAAAACTTTAATGTACGATTTTTTTTACAATTTTCTCAAACCCTCATACGGTGAAAAAGTTAAACTCTTGTATACTGATACAGACTCCTTCATTTTAGAAATTCAAACCGAAAATGTTTATGACGACATAAAGTGTAATATAGATAGATTTGATACTTCAAATTATCAAATCGGCAATTGTCATAATATGCCAATTACTAAATCTGTGGTTGGAAAATTTAAAGATGAATATGCTGGTGAACCTATTGAAAGTTTTTATGGAACCGGAGCGAAAGCATATTGCATTAAAACAGAAAGTGGTTTGCTTAAAAGAGCAAAAGGGGTTAAAAAAAGTAGTATCAAAAATCAGTTAACATATATTCATTACAAAGATGTAGTTGAAAATAATTCAAAAACGTTTTGCACTATGTATACCTTTCGATCTCGTTTACATAATATGTTTACTGAATTGGTGAATAAATTAGCTCTAACTTCTTCAGACGACAAAAGATATAAAATTCCGGACAGCTTTGATACACTTTCATGGGGTCATCATGATATTCCTTTTTATCAATGGGCAGATGAGCATAAAGAATTATTATAAAACAATGTTCCCTCTCTTCTAAACCGATTTTTCAAGGTTGTTGGATTGTATTTAAGATAGGAAAAAGCTTTGTATTACTTAAAGGTAGCCTAACTACCAAAGCATGTGTTTAGAAAGTTGTGATAAAGAAATTGATAATATTTCATATAGAAGTTATGAAAAAAGACTTTCAACATTTAATAAATGGAAGGGAAAATTAAGGCCCGAAGTTTTAGCTCGTGCAGGTTTTTATTATTTGTTAATTGCTGATATTTGCAAATGTTTTTACTGTGGTGCTGAAATTTTTGAATGGACGATTGATGATTGTCTATTGAAGAACATCATAGACTTCACAACAAGTGTGACTTAGCTGAATGTTTGTGGCTTTGTAAAATGAAGAAATGTGAAGACCAAGATGTTGTTATGACAAAATTTAATACAAACATTTTCTTTTTTTCGTTTATAATTTTGACTGTTGCGAATGTCATCATGGCATCCAAAATATTGTAATTGTTATGTTTTAAATTTCATTATCCCTTTTTTTGCTATTTATAATTTGAATTATTGTAAATGTCATCATTCAGTCGATGATACTGTAATAGAGTTGTCTCTTCTTGTTTATTAGAATATAGAATTAAAATTTTAAGGTGTTTTAATCATGTCTCTTACCCCATATATTTTGTTATATTACATTACAAGAAATACTTTATATGTGCATATTCCATATAAAGTGACACATAGTTTAGTTTGTTTCAAAAATACATCGGATTATGAATTACCGCAATCATGTTATCATATGAGAATTGAAAAAATTAATAATAGCAGCCAAGCATTTTCCTTTAAAATGCAGCAGATGAACATTAATAGCAATTTCTTCAAAATTTTATATTATTATGTAAACAATACCATTTATGGCACAAATTGGATCATCAAACGTAAAAATGATGAATGTTCCGAATTGATACATAGAAAAAAAAACCCTATAAAATCAACAAATCTTACATGTTTAAACAACACCCTTTTTAACGAGCAAGAAAATTCCAAGTGTTATATATCTTATATTATTAATGTCGTATTAACAGTAGGTTTACTTTCTCTCATAACAGTGTTAGGACTTATGTATTATAAATTCAAAACAGAATAATAATAATACAATTAAAACGAACAACCTTAAAATTTCTGATAAAAGAGTGGGGATGATAACTGGTGGGGATCATATTATATCATCAAAGACTATCTCGAAACAGTTCAGTTTACCAGATCACACTTAATAATAAACATGTATACTAATTTCAGTAAAATAAATGAGTATAGCACTAATACTAATAATGTGTTTAAGAAAGACGATTCATGTATAAAAATTAGTGAAAAACTTCTAAATTCTAAAGTGTATTATTTAAATAATTCTTCGTCCAAGTTCATAGCTGTTAAAATAAGTTTAAGTGATTTTTCACCAAGAATTCTTATTGGAAGTAGAAACGGATTTTATGTAAGTCTAAATGAAGAGGAATGGAAAGCTCTGTTGAAATACCAGGGAGTGATAGCTAATTATTTTTATTCTTCTAATTCAGATACACAATCGTTGATGTGTGGTAACATTACTTTAAGCTTTCATAAATATAATGATTGCCTCATCTTAAAAATTCAAAAATTGCATGGAAATTATGTTTATCTTTCATGCAGTTCTGTTGACACCTTATGGTCGCTCATTGAGATTGTGGATTATAGAATTCAAATAATTAAGAAACAAGAATTTGAGAAGTATTTCAAATTGTTTCAAACTAGCCTTTGCACACAATCAAGAAACATTCTATCCGACATATATGAAGTGCTAAATCCAAATCAGAATGTCAATAGTGAAAATGTATGTGTGATGCTGGAAATGCTTTTGTTGTATCCGGAACAATTGGAAGAAAAATAAAAAAATAATCTTTCAACGAAGAAATATTATGAAGAAATCGGTCAATATTTGTGAAGATAAAAATAAACTATATTGGATGGTAGTGTGGTCCTTTGCTTACAGGCAAGCGCGAATATCTGAATATCAGAAATTTTATGCAGACAGACTTCGATTTGATAGAAGAATTGTGCAATGTCAAAATGTTTTGGACATATTTCTGAGTAAGGAACATAGGAACAAGATTTTTAATTAAAGGTTTAATGTTTAAATTTAAATTGATTTTTAATAAAATATTTCAATACTAACATTTGTTTTATTTGATAAAAAAAAATATATAAAAATTTTAATTAAAATACGTTTAAGGTACAACCATTAAATTATAATACATCTCTTTTAAGAATCCATGAATTGTGTGATTTATCCAATCCAAGCCATTTAACATATACTTTATTTCCTTTTTTTCTTAATACTTTTTCTACCAAATAGACATCTGGATGTTCAACATTCTGCAACTCTTCTCCATGAAACCCTCCTGCAATTTCTTGGTTCTTTTCATCTTGAAGCAAATATGTTGTAGGATTTGTAACTTTAACTTTTTTTATGCTAAATATTTCATTTGACCAATTCGGCGTGTAACTCTTGGAAAATGCTTCTCGCTGCTTGCTTATCCGCACATAATCACCAACCCTAAATTTTGGAAACTTTGGATCGATTGTTTTTGCACGAGTAAAAGATGATCTTAAAATGTGTTTTTCATTATTTTTGTTAACTTCAACTGGCTTTTTATTGATTGTCGAATGTTTTGTGTTATTATATTTCTGAACTATTTCATCTAAAATATCAATCCATTTGTACTTTCCACGCAAACTAAATTTTTTCCACATTAAATTTTTTATAGTTCTGTTCACTTTCCACCACACTGGCTTTTAAATTAGAATAAGTGTTATAATGATTTATGCTAAAATCAGTCATTAACTTTTGAAAATCTTTGTTAAAGAATTCTTTTCCCATATCAGTTTAAAGGTGTTTTGGAACTTTTTCAACAGTTTCCAAAATTTTTCTCATAGCTTGAGTAACTTCTTTTCCTGATTTTGATTTAATTGGTTCTATCCAAACATATTTTGAGAATACATTAATTACTACCAACATGTAACGATATCCTCTATTCAATTTCCAATAAGGTATCATTTCGACTAAATCAGCTTGCCATAAATCATTTAAACCTTTTACTATAACCCTCCGACGTTTGTAATATTCTCTGCTTGGCTTATGAAGTTCATTAACAATTTCTTCTTTAAAGTTAACAGTCATAGTTGTAAATTAAGAATGTTTATTGTTCTATTATAATTGGACATTTTATTAGAAGTTCTCAATAAAACAAAGGCAAATATGTTATCGATTTTTTAGCGTTGTGGAAACTGATTACATCACCTAATATAATTTTGGTTTTCGTTCCATATTTTACTGCTTTACCGTTTATATGAAGAGCAACATCTTCTTTTGGATATTCAACTTTCTCTATATATCCCTCTTTGAATGGGAAAACATATGTATTTCTTCCATCTTGAAGTAATTCATATTGATTATTAATGGAATCCCATTTCCGATAAAAGGTAAAACAATGTTATAATACAATTTTACTTTATTAATATCCACAATATTTAAGATCTCAGAAGATGAAGAAGAAGAAGAAGGAGCATTTCTATATTCTAATAATTTATTTTGATCTTTGAAAAGTATGTGTGATCCGAATTTATCAATCGACATTTTAACTTCATGGACTATAACATAATAATTGTTTCTTTGCAATTAATTACCTTTTATACAATTATTTTTGCTTCTCGAAGTTCTGCCAATATTGATATAATTTCATTTTGGTGGCCCGTATGACCTGCCATTTGCGAAGAAACTAGTAATTTTAATCTTTCCACTAGTTCGTTTACATCATCATAATAGACATAATCAACTTTTTTATTTGATAAATTTAACAACATTCCTCCCTTTGTAGCTCTTGTTTTTGTTGTTCTCTGACCTGTTTGAGGTGGTCTTAATCTGCTTAGACTTGAAACGCTTGAAATGCTGGATGTAGTCGATTTGCTCGAATGTTTCAGTATTTTTTTTTCAATTAAATATGGTTTAATTATTGCTAGATATTTCGGATCGGTAGTTCCCTGTATCTGTTCATTAGCATCATAATTTCTTCTATAAGCGTTTGTTCTTTTTAAAATATCCATATAATTTTCAAGATCTTTTGATGTATAACCCTTTGGATCTTGGAAAAAATGAGCTCATACAATCCGGGAGTTCCTTTGTAGGTTAAATTTTTAACTTTCAAATTTTCTTTTTCAAAATCAATTAAACTATCTCCAATTTTCCATTTTTCCGCTACAGGGTCATGAGTTAGACCGTGAGTGTTATCCACATCTCGTCTACCCTTAATTGCCAAATCAACAAATGTTCTTACGAGCGGATGAAATGCCTCAAGATATTCCTCATAAGCAGGAGTTCTAGTTAATTCAAGGATGTCTTGTCTAACTTCTTCGTCAGTTGGTTCGATTATAGTGGACTCGTTTGGACTAGAAGTACGCCCTCTTGCTTGAGATGTCATTGTAGAACTCAATCTGCGACTAGGGCTGGGTAAAAAAACATCATCATTATCACTATCATCATTCTTCTCATATATTTCTTCATCTTGCAAAAATGATGGTATTTCAGTGGGGAGATATTTTTTATATATGTTTGTCTGTCTTCTTGTTGGTTGTTGTTGTTTGATAGGTGAAAATTTAGAATGTTGAAGAGTTGAAAAGAACGAAGGTGAAGATATTTCCCGTTTTATTAATGGTTCCGATTTTATAGTTTTAATTAATTCCTGCAAAGGTTGAGTAATGGGCTTTAACTCTTTTTCTTGGCGAATTTTTGATTCTGCTATATCTGACTTTAGGGCTTGATATTTTCGCTTTACGGCTTTACGAGCTTTCACTAGTTCTTTTGCAATTTTCTCGTTCGTGTTTATAGATATAGTTTAGATTATGAACTAATATTAACTTAATTGAAATGATGGTTATATATATTTTCTAAAATTTAATAAAGTTATCAAATCCCTTTCGATAACGACCAGATTTCATGTTGCAATCTTTATCAATAACTACAAAATCATAATCTGACCGCCAACAAATACCACATAAGTCTTTAAATTGTTGATAAGACATGTCGGTATTTACATGATCATCATAAATATGTTTTAAATTTGTACCATCTTGTTTAAATATTATTAACAAATTAGTATTATCTCTAATTAATTGTTTAGGAACAGCTGAATATGTTTGGCTTAAATAAAAACAATCAGTATTTTTATGTCTACCGAAACAGAAGTAATCTCTCATAATATTCTGATCACAACAAACAATGTCATCAAATATGATTATAGAATTAGGTTTAATTTCATTCGGTGATAATATATCTTCTTCACGAGATGATTCAAAATATCCTATTTCTTTAATTGAGTTTAATAGATTTCTTAAAAACTCGTATTTTGATTGATATAATGATTTTGTGTAAATATACACATTTCCAAATCTTAACCCATTTTCGGAAGTTAATAGGGCAATAATTACATTAGTTTTCCCACATCCAGAGGGTCCTACAACTATTGCTCTTTTACATGAACCTCCAAACAAGACACCATGCTTTCTAAAATT
>MU192481.1:0-20568 GCA_016904865.1 Pissodes strobi
GGAAATGATATTTTGATTTTGTTGTTCTTTGCTGCAATGGCTTTGCTGCAAGGCAATCCGCCAGCACAATTCGGTAGTGACCAGGCTGTTGTCCGGCTCTGCTGTAAGTCATATCCAGACCACTGAGATTGTCACTAAAAAACTTTATCTTATTGTTAGCTTCAAAAGTACTGTAAGTGAATCTTAGAAATGAGCTTTCTCCAGGAAAACTTCTGTATGAGGTTAACTGTTAGCAAAACATAACATAGTGTAACAATCATTTGGATCTGCTCGTTCCAATGTCCGTAATTTTGATTATTTGTATTAATTCTCGGTTAAATATACAAAAACAATTAATTTATTTTCTTACATTCACAAACTTCAACATAATCTAGCACACCATTAAAATTATTTTAAATGTAATTGATTTATATACGCTACTGGGCTGCAGGCATATAGTGAATATGGTTGCAGGTATCTTGAATTTAATATGAAAAGTTGGCGATGTAGATAGGCAATGCATCTATCAATTTTACGTTTTTTCTTTAATTTGTGACATAAATAGGTGCGTGAGTTCATGTTTATTTAGTTGGCGGTATTTGAATTGACCTCGTGTCGACTCGGATATTGTAGGCTGACTTCGTGTGCATCCTGCGGAAATCAGTTCTTGTTCGTCTGAGTGAATAAAACCGATGGTAGCTGAAGCACGATTCCCTTTTGATTAGACCCTTAGGCCTTTACAGGCGGTGACGGAGGAGTCAAAATGTTTTAAATTCTCTGGAAATTGATGGCAGCTAGGCTGGATTGTAATAACTTTTGACTCCATGGCATCTTAGTATGGATTAGCCGACACCTGATTATTTAAGTGATGGCAAGTTTTTTTAGCAGCGCCATTTTGAGACGTCTGATGTTCGTTTTATTTTATTTCAGGCTCTTAACTCTACCTAACTGAGCTCTGTGCTCTAATTTTAATTCTAACTTTAATGGAGTTCTTGAACTGGCTCGAGTTGAGTGATAGTAATTTCAATTCATATGGGAGGATGAGGAGACTGTAGGAGAGGATCGGGAGATTCCAGGACGCAGTTCCATTCCTACAATCGTAGCCTGGTGGGTAGCAATGTAATTGTTGATTGTGAAGTGAAAATTAAATGGTCGGAATAACTAAGTAGTTATGAAGCCACTCTGCTGAAGAAGCGTGTTGTACATTAATCTTACCGTATCTCAAAACGAGATTATATATCTTTAACTTTAAGCTTCCTAACTTGGATTTTGATCTAATCAATCAAAATAATTATCTTTAATGAGTACTATGTATTATAGTGATTAAATACTCTGTACATATTCGGTATTTATCTTTGGAAATTTCAATTTGTAAATTTTAGTAAACTGTTATTACTTAATTATCTTTACTCTAGTTACTACATAACAAGTAGTGATATTATTTGGTTATATTTAATTTTTTCTAAGGGTACCTAGCCTGGAATTTGAATGGAAAAGATAATTTTTTCGAGACTAAGCCTTAAATTTAAATTGAAAATATAAATTTTCCAAGGTTAGGCCTTAAATTTAAATATAAATTGAATTTCTCTCAGAGACGTCTGTTAGATTTTACAATTATCTCCTGATTTTGACATATTTTCTAAATACAATATGTGATCGAAGTTCAATATTTTGGCATTGATTTGATTATGTAATGAAATATTCTTGACTTATTAGTGGACTGATTGTAACTTATGGGCTATTAGCTTATCAGGACCATTAATTTTAAATAGGGTCATAAGGAAAATTTCATATACATTTACCTGATGTTTGCAGGTGCATTATTTGCAAATAGGTATTGGCCAGGTTGGCTCACTATATTGTAGTCTTGGATCAGTTCATATTAAATATTGATTATTTTATCTTACCTATACAGGAGATTGTTAATTGGTAGTTGAAATTTTTATTCAAATATAAATTTGAAAGCTGCTCAGGAGAGTCAAAGGTTATTATTAAAAATTGTTAGGAAAACATCTTTTATTTCTTGCGTTTACTTTACTTACATCGATGTCTTATTATGGATAATGTAATCTGACAATTTAGCTTATCTTTTCTTATCTTTCGGTCTACTTTAGACCTGGCGCCCATAATTGAATTTTCAAGAATTTGAACTGACACCCCTATAGTGCAATAAGTGCAATAAGACGTATCTGAGCAACGACAGGGTAATCAAGGAACATTTAACTCTTACTTTTATTTATCCAAATAATTTCAATTAAAATCCAAACAACAATTTAAAAATTAGAAAATAAAAGCTGAAGAGATAGAAAATATTATATTAGGTAACACAAATGGAACAAATCTTCAGACAGACAACACAAACATACACTGAAAGGAAAGGATAACAATTAGTTAAGCATTGGGCATAATTATAAATTAATGACTTACCTAGACTTGTCGATTTATATATTTCCCCCGTGACTCAATGTTTCAAATGTATAAGATATGGTCACACAAAAAGCAACTTCAAAGGAAAAGAAAAGTGTATCAACTGCGTGGATATGATGCACAATCCAGAAGAACTATCTTGTGACTAAATGTTTTTCTGCAAGAATCTCCACAAATCAACTGACAAAAAGTGCCCGGAATACGTCCGTCAGAGAAATATAAAAGACATTTAAAAACTTTACTTTCTTTCATGCTAGCCAGGCAAAAACCACCTTACTTGATATTTAGTGAGGCTAGGTTCTTATGTATCTGTAAACAGGTGTGAAAAAATGAACAGTTTTGCGCGACACGATCTTGATAAAAACGCTAAAATTCCTTTAAAAAAGATACCTAAAATTCATGAAAGCGTATTACGTCGTGATTCCCGTATTCGCATACGTTAATAACAAAAGGTGTGGAAATTCCCGTAGAAGTACGGGATCGAATTGCAGGTAAGCTTTTACAACTGATATAGGCAATAGGATATTAAGTTTTCGGTAGTGGTAGTATGAAATAATATTTCCATTAATGCAGGAAGATTTTACTGACTATAGATGCCGGCGATTAAAATGCTTTGATAAAATTTCGGACGAAGAGAAAGCAGCCATTTTGTCAAAGTTTAACAGTTTTTCTTCAAAAAATCTACAAGACAGCCATTTGGCAGGTTGTTTACATTGTAATAATGTACCTCACATCTTACTTATTGTAATTATTTGGGCTTTTAGGTTTGCTTTCATTTTAGTCAAGACCGAATTAGACACACTCAGAAAAAAATCAGCATCTCGCATGTTTTAACTACAAAATTCGAGTTAGTTCTCCTGAATTTTCAGTATGTGTTAAGGCCTTTTGTACTTTGCACCCTTTTACCAAGACATTCTTATATAATACAAATGTAAATATTAAATAACATAACCACATCAGCTGTAACACACGTGCTTATCTAGCCAATCAGGCGGCGTTATTTAACTGGGGATCCTGTAACGCGGAGGCAAACAAAATCCGCAAGCCAATAACCAAAAAAAACAACTGACTGGCTTAGATAATATAATAACATCAGAGTCTATACAAATATGACGCATATATAATGTGCAGCAGCTAGAGTTAGAAGTAGGAAACTTGGAAAATCAAGGCTTTTAATAATAGTACTGCTTTAGAAGACCTCTCGAACAGCCGATTGCATGACGATCTCTCTGATAAAATTAAAAACATTATTCGAGCAAACAAGAGACTAAAGCGCATATATGCAAGAACTGGCAGAAAAGGGGACAGAATCACACTGAATCAACATAGGTATAGCAACATCTAAAAGACCCAATCAAGGAGCATAGAGATGAATCTTGGCAAAGAAAATTTAGAGATCAATCAATGAGACTGGCAGATGTAGAGTACTGTGCAATGCCAAAATTCCGATCCCGCCTATACGCGGGGCAGCGGCCTAATTCTCGACTATAAGAGAACGCGAACGGTCCCATTGCCGAAGTATTAGTTCTGTTGCTTCGGCCGCGCTGGCAACACGTTTACCCATCCGCTCTGCGAAAACAAGTCAAAAAGTGAAGTGAGGTAAAATACGCTAACGACACAAAAAGCAGCACTATACTTTTCAGTGTAGTGTATGCGACCAAAAATCGTTTGACGTTGGCTCACGCTGGCGTATAAATTCGTTTGACGTTAGCGCAACAAGCGCAACACAGAGTGACGGCACGATCGTACCTAGAGTGCATGTATCTCGTCACTTTGTGAACACAGCAGCAGAACAACCCACCACAACATAACGAAGGAAGCAGAAAATTCAGGCGGCAGGGAAGCCTGCACAACGAAAATTCCGCCGGAAGAGGCGATGACCGGAGCGGTGAGAAAAGAACGCGACAAATCTCCAGTTACCAAAGTGCACACAAGTAAGTTAAAACACAGGTCAAACACAATAACACAACACAAGACACATATTAAAATGGAGTCGTCACTTATCAAAAAGCTTGAGGCAGAAAACCTCGAGCTTAGAAAAACTATCAATAAATTAAGACAAGACTCGGACAAAAGTCACAAACTTATTCATGAGCAGAGTGCTCAAATTGCACAACTTTTAGCAAAAATCAATGAACTTTCATCAGATATGAAGAACATGACGAACCATTTTAATGTGCCGCAGATCACCAACACAGACACATCCACTCAACAAAATATTACCCAGAACATAGTGCCACCCCCCGCAGTTGAAACCAAGGAGGACGAAGAGATGGAAGTCTCTTCAGACTCTGAAAAATCTTCCAAAATGCCCAATTCAGAGGAATTCCCACCTCTGAAAAAATCAAAGAGGGACACAATCCCTCCCAATAATTTTCCAGCCAGAGTCAAACCAATATTAGCTGCTTCGATGAAGAAGCACGCAGAGGTCAGTACTTCGGCCCAAACTCAAACACAAATCAAAGCCCTCCAACCCACCCCAAGTGCCCAATCAGCCCCCAAAAAATCAGATGCGGTGCCTATCATCATCAGATGCCCCGAGCACTGGAAAGTAATATTCCAAGATTTGACAATTCTGAAACTTGGTTTCGGAAATGTTAAAAAATCAAAACTAGGCATTCAATTAACCCCAAATACTCCTGGAGACCATAGAGGCATCACCAGATACTTGCAGGGTAAAAAGTACCCCTATCATTCCTACTTCCTCCCGGAAGATAGGCTCCTAAATGTCATCATCAAGGGCCTAGATAACAAAATGAACATTGAGGACATCAAACACGACCTAGAGGACAGGGGCTATTCCCCCAAGGAGATCTACTGGCTGAAGGTCGGTAGGAGACGTCAGTTTCTTACCAACTCAGTCAAAGTACTTCTTCCTCAGTCCGACATCAAAATTTTGGAAGAAGACAGAATTAATTACATGCCAGTCAGTGTAGAGCTTCAGAAAGGAAGCATTAACAAAATTCAAACTCAATGTCACAAATGCCAGCAATTTGGGCACATCATGTCAAACTGCTACGCCAAACCTGTGTGCCATAGGTGCGCAGGTCCGCACTTTTACAAAGAGTGCACCAAAACCACTGATACCCCAGCAAAGTGTTGTAACTGCGGGGGGGAACACCCAGCTAACTACTCACAATGCTCCAAAAACCCTAACTTCAAGAAACCTCTGCCACAAACACGGCCAGTGAACACAAACATATCATTTGCACAAGTCACAAAACCACAACAACAACAACAACAACAACAACAACCACAACAACAAGCTCCAAAACCTACACAAACAGCACCCACAAACAAAAACATAAACACAAACTCCCAAGCGAGTGCAATGCCGCAAGCAAACGGACTAATTGCTCTTCTTACTATGTCTGAACAAGACATAGTAACAAAACTGAATAAAATTTCAGAAATTATAAATAAAAACCCAACATTGAGACTATTTGCTAATCTCAATGGCTAATAAACCAAAGCACTTATTTTTAGTCAGTTGGAACGCGAACTCTCTTTACCCCAAAAGACACGAGTTTGCTGACTACCTGACTGAAAATAACATAGACATTGCACTCGTACAGGAAACATTCTTACGCCCACAAACAAGATTACACATCAAAAACTACACAATCTATAGAAATGACAGGGCGCAGCGTATGGGGGGCGGCACTGCCATTTTTGTAAAAAACAACATTACACATGACGCAATACAACCACCACAGTCAGACATACTGGAGGTGACAAGCATCAAAGTCAGTCTAACTGACGGAGACATTGTCATTCATTCAGTATACAAACCACCACAACACAACTTACCACTAGACGAAACCACAAAACTCTTCAACTACACACTGCCAGTTCTTGCAGCAGGAGACTTTAACTGCAAACATAGATCTTGGGGATGCAGGGCCACCAATGCAGGTCGCACTGCATTACTAAGAGCTTCGCAAGAACTGCACTTCACAGTACAAGCACCACTTGAACCCACACACTTCCATCACGAACGCTCAGATATACTAGACATAGTACTTACTCAAAACATCGCACACAATGTTGTGATTGACAATCTGGAGGATTTATCCTCATCAGATCATTCTCCGATTGCCATCACAATAAACAACATACACGAACACAAACAAGCAAACATACAACAATTCATACACTGGAACATATTCAAAGAACACTTAACACAAAACATGCACAACTTACCATACATCGCCTCCAAAGCGGAACTGAGGAGATACAAGCAGCCATAAACGCAGCCACAAAAACAGTACACACAAATCAAAACAACCCATACTCGCTTCCACAAAACATAAAAGACAACATAAGGCTCCGAAACAGGCTAAAACGACCAGCCAAACTAACAAACAATCGAGACTTAAACACACTAGCAAACAGACTCACGAATACAATCAAAACAGACATAAAAACTCACAAAAACAACTCATGGACAGAATACATCACAACAGTCAACCCACAAAACAACTCTCTATGGAAAATCGCCAAAACGATGCAAGGTCGCAACAAAGTGACATATCCTAACATCCATGGACTGAGAGGAATGGTGTATTCCAGCGAAGAGAAGGCTGAGGCTTTCGCAGACTCGCTGGAATCGCAATTCACCTTAGGCGATGGGGCCCAGGATATAGATCACGAGGCAACCATAGAGAGAAACTACAGAGAAATACTAACTTACGAAAACGAACACCAAGACGACGAAACACGACCAACAAACACCGCAGAAATTGCGCAAATTATTGCGCAATTAAACCCGAAAAAAGCACCCGGCTACGACAACATACCAAACAGAGCACTAAAAAACTTACCACAAACAGCCATACTCAAATTCACTTACATAATAAACACAATACTATCACTAAAACACTTTCCAAAATCTTGGAAAAAAGCAAAAATAATACTAATCCCTAAACCTCACAAAAACTTGATCTTTCCTCAAAACTGGCGACCTATCAGCTTGCTCTCATCGCTGAGCAAGCTGACGGAGAAGGTTATGTTGGAGAGATTAAACTCACACATATCACAAAACAATCTGATCCCAGACGAACAGTTTGGGTTCAGAAAACAACACAACACCGAGCTCCAACTTGCCAGGCTTGTTGAGGAGGCGACTAGAGGACTGCAAAGACGGGCATCGACCGGAGTTGTAGTCCTTGACGTCGAAAAAGCCTTTGACAAAGTGTGGCATGAAGGACTCATACACAAACTAGACAGACTACACAATCTTCCACCTCCACTAACTCAACTCATAGCCTCATTCCTCAAACACAGATCCTTCAGTACACAAATAAACACAGCACTATCCACCACAAGGCGCATAGAGGCAGGAGTCCCCCAAGGCTCTCCTCTGTCGCCTACGCTATACTAATTATACACAACAGACATACCTAGACACCCAAACACTAAACTCTCCATATACGCAGACGACACATGCATATTCTCCATAAACAACAATCACACAAGACTCAAAAATCACATACAACAACACTTAGACTCCATATACGAATGGGCAGAAACTTGGAATATTAAAATTAATGAAGAAAAAACACAGGCCTTGCTCATAACAACTAAACGTAATAAACCTATTCCAAATTTAAATCTCGAGAACTCAGTAATAAGATGGTCAAGCTAGGGGTAACCCTAGATAGCAAACTCACTTTTCAAAAGCACATTCAAGCAAAAGTTAACGAAGGCATTGCAGCCAAACAAGCTTTCTATCCATTAATTAACAGAAATAGTAAAATTTCAATAAAGAACAAACTAATGCTCTATAATCAGATAATAAAGCCCAAAATTCTTTATGGAGCCATAGTATACACACATGCATGCAAAACAAACAAGAAAAAACTTCAAACATTCCAAAACAAAACACTCAGACAAATTGTGAACGCACCGTGGTACGTTCGCAATGCAGACATTCACAACGATCTCAAAGTAGACACAATAAACATATATCTGGCAGGCAAACACACAATATTCTTAGAACAAGTTCGCAACCACACAAACCCAATCATACGAACACTATTCAGCAGAGTAGCACATCCAAACAGAACAGCACATAAAAGCTTACTGCTCCCACCAGAGCACTAAATCACAACACATACACAAAGAAAAAATGAAAAAACCCAAAAAAATAATATCAATATCATTCTATCTTCAAAATTTAAAATTTCCAAAAACTCAAAATTTTCAAAAACTCAAAAATTTTCAAAATTTCTAAAAGGTTCGTTCTTTTTCGAAAAATCAAAAATCTCAAACTCTAAAAATTTTTTAAAATTTTAAATCAAATTTTTTCAAAAATTTTCAAAAATTCTAAATCACATAAATCACTAACAAAACTAGAATGATTCAAAAACAGCTGGGGACGAGAGCATCGCTGATGCCCTAGGCCGGGTTCCCGCCTAAAAACGGGGGTGTACAGGCATTAAGGGACTGCACGGGGTAGCTCGCCGTATGGGCTCCATGCGTAGAAGTAGAGTCAGGGGGTAACACCCTGCGTATCACGTGCAGTTCTTTCCTGGGGTGATCGTTTTGGACTTGCGGAGAAATCTGCATAATCCAAAGCGATCAGCCTCGCCTAGGTGTCTACAGTTATTCTCTTGTCAGCTCAAAATCGCAAATCAAACAATACTCGCTCCTTCACTAACCGGCACCAAGAATTCAACACCACGAAGACCAAGACGACACATGATCAATTACGAAACAACACATGGACCAAGACAGTGCGAGAGTGCTCAGCGCACTAGCACGAGAAGAAACTCACACTAAGGAAGCATTGCCGAAGTGGTCGCTTCCTTCTCGAGCTGCTGTTCTTACGAGCTTTAAAACTGGTACTCTTGAACGCATGTGATTTTTTCACGCGGAGAACAAACGACTATGTTTCGCCAAATGTTTGCGTTACAAAGACGATAGGAGAATTGGCAATTATTTAGAAAACGGGTTTGCGTTCTTGCAAGATTTTTGAAAAATTCCCTTTTAGCGTGTTTATATAGGTAAAATGTAACAATAATCCGCCACGGCAGCTTAGTAAAATTGTTTCTATACCAGTAGTGTGTTGTGGCCAGCGCCATCTATTCGTAACCTGCTAAGTTTCTCGGAGATAGACAGTGCTATACTATAGTAATTATTGGCTACTACTTGACCTATGTATGTCAGGTGAACCTAGATAAATGAATCAGAAAGTTTGTACCTTCTGTACATTCCGTTCTTTCTCACCTGCCGACCCATCCATAGACGCGTTTCGCCGTATAACGGCTCGTCAGTATGGCTATAGGCTCAGCAGATGAGAGAACGCCGGCTACAACACACTACTGGTTTGAATTTCACTGGGTTTGTTTAAAGCCTCGAGTACGTTCTCTCATCTGCTGACCCTATAGCCATATTGACGAGCCGTTATATGGTGAAACGCGTCTATGGATGGGTCGGCAGGTGAGAAAGAACGGAAGGTACAGAAGGTACAAACTTTCTCATGCAATTGTTTCTGTAATTTATTATTAACAAATAGGGATTTTATGGGATCGGGGAGCGAATGGGGGGTGCTGGGCGGGGACACAACAGGTACAAATCCAACGGGAAATGCACATAAAACGATTAAACTGTTTTGAACACCACTTTCAGCACCGTGTACATGAAAATGTAAAGAAAAACATACAATTTCTGATGCAAACATTCGTCATAAATGTGTGTTGTTCATCATTACAACTATGGCAAGAAGGGGAATACGCCCCGATTGGTAACAATGTTGTCAAACTTCCGTATTCTTCGACAACGTCTGGGAAAGGGTGAAATCAGGGAAGCAAAAAAAAGTTATACATTATGCTCTATATCAGTGTTTTCATTATACCTATTTCGGGATTTTTATTTTTTAAATCTTTATAAATGCCGTGTGTTACACATTTATTAAAATATCTACGTCTCCTCTTTTCCTCCTCATGCAGCCAATATAAGTATAACCCCTTTATAGTTTGAAAGTGTGTCTGCATCAGTGCAACTCCTTACAAGAAAATTATAAGCGGACATATAATCATGTGATCCGTAAAGGAACAGAAAAAATAGCAATGTTACACTTTCTTAATAACGAAACGTTGTGCTGCTTAGTACACTTGTTTTATAAATTCCGGCCAATTGCTATCTTGTCTTAACCAAAGCCAATAAGCCACTTCCATACGATCTGCGATATGAGGATTAAATTTCAACACGAAACACTAACTTCTGCAATATTTAACAATATATAATATTTGACATCACAGCAACAATGATTGGAAAAATGTTGTGCAATGGATGTTATATTACTCTTCGTGCTTTTGTTTTGTTATTAGCGCCGAGACAATTACTTACGGATATGTTGATAAACCATGGAGTCATAAAAAATCAAACTAGGTGTTCAACATGTCATAAACAGGTTCAGTTAAATAAAAATAGTTTTCGTTTTACATGTGAGCGAAGTTACCGCAGAGGGAGAGAAATACGAAAATGAAAATTTCGTAAAAAAATGCCAGAAAAAGAACATGGTTCTCTTTCTCATGCCATTTATTTAACAGTGTTATGGTTAAGGCTATCATATCCACGGCAGGCTTTTATTCAAAGAGAATTGTCTTGTATATCAAGCTCGGTAGTCGTCGACTGGCCATCTTTCGGTCGCGAAGTTTGTGTTCATTGATGTGCCAATACGTCCGTGAAACTGGGAGAGTAGAGAAATGGTTGAAGTTGATGAGGCAAAATTTGATAAAAGGCAATTTAATATAGGACATTATTGAAGGAAAATGGGTTTTCGGGGGAATCCAATGTGATTCAAAAAAGTTTTTTGGTTCCAGTCGAAAATCGCTCTGCAGACAACTCCTTCGCATCATCAAATAGTGGACTCTTCCAGGAACAAAACGAACTGTTAGAAATCGTATTCCATTGTAGAACATGAAGGATTCCAACGTTTAAATAAATCAATCCCTTAATTTTCTGGATCCCTAAGCATCCCATACTCAGAACTTGGAACGGACATGGAGGAATGTCAGAGGAGGCATTCCTCGGTATGGACGAAGACAAAGCCATATGGTCTGCTATTTGGCAGAATTCCTCTTTAAAACATTTTTCGGGAACAGGTGATGTGCGTCATTTTCTAATAGAAATTGGTCGTCTTTACCCTTCAACTGCTTAACCGGGTTTGTGATCACTTTGTTCACTTTTACGCCATTTTTTATGTCTCCTTTCGTCTTTGCTAAATGCCTTTCGTGACGTATCTATTTCTTCTTATTTTCCGACATTTCCTTATTCCACTTGTGATATTATTATAACGGAAACAATAATTTCTGATAAAGTTTGTGTACCGCATTTAATCGAATCTATGCACCTTTAGAAAACACTAGCCATCTCTGAATGTGCCAAAAAAGGCCTAAGAGCTGCAAATATCTATAGCATATTAGATAGTCAAGCAGCCTGGGATTGTCGGATGGCTGCAGATCAACTAGCAAACAGAAACAGACTTACCCTAATGTGGGTACCAGGGCACGAGAGTGTGGCAGGCAAGGAAGCCGCTAACCAGCTCGCACGGAATGGTGCACAGACTGTCTTTTGAGAGCCTGAACTATTCTGTGGTATCACTAGAGGGCGCGTAAAGAATGAATTCAGAAATTGTGAAAAAAGGCGGAAAGAGACAGGCCAAAAGAATCATCTCTCACACACCTAACTAGACAAATAGCTTCTCAAGCTACAAAAAAATTGAGATAAAACTGGTCGTAGACCTTCTCACTGAACATGGCCCCTGGAGGTACCACCTCAAGAAAATAGGGAAAACCAGTGACGAACAACGCAGATTCTGCCAAACTATGGCTGAAACGTCAAAGCACTTATTCTGCGAATGTCAGGCACTGCTCACCAAAGGTTGAGGCATCTCGAAAATGCCCTTGTGACACCTGGAGATCTACAAAAGCTCAACCCTCGAAATATTTGAGGTTCTCGAAAGTGATAGGAATTTTCGTGTAAAATAGAAAGGTATACATAAAAGATCAATTGTGGTCGACGTGTTGAAGAGCAAATTTTGCCGAGCGACCCCTCTACCATAACAAACCATACCGCTTTTAATACTTTTATATATAGACTGATATACAAAATACCGTGCGTGATGAGAGAAACAGTTTCAATGCATATTCTCCCTTGGATTCGTACCGTAGTGTCGCAATAGCATTCTACTGTGGGAGGAAGTTACGACTAATTTATATGCAATTCCAGTTAGGGTCAAAAAACGTGGATACAATGGAGAAAAATTAATAATTTGTATTTTTTTTTGTGTAAAATTGGGTAGGTATTTTACCATCAAGAAAATAATATTAGTGTAGTTAAGGTGACCTACCTCAAATAGTCCAAATGGCAAAAACAAAATGTTTAACTCGTTATGAGAAGTCGAAGATTATAGAAGAACATCAAAAAGGGATGAGTGTGACTGCGTTATCCAAGAAATATGGAATAGCTAAATCCACTACATGTTCTCTCAAAAATAAACAAAATGTGAATTGTCAGCCAAAATTTAAAGCCTAATAAAATTCAGAAACGCACTTTGAGAAAGGCTGAAAATCCCAAAATGGAAAGTGTACTATACAAATGGTTTCTTAAGTAACGGGAAAGGAATTTACCAGTTTCAGGCGATATGCTAAAACAGAAAGCTTTAGATTTGTATGCAAAGTTAAAAAAGGCAATGCACATTATAATGCAAGAGACGGATGGCCGCAAAAATTTAATTGGCGATTTGGGTTAACGCTTTTGAAAATTGCTGGTGAAAAACTGTCCTCAAAGCCGGAACATGTTAATCCATTTACAATAGAATTATCTCAAATCATTAAGAAAGAAATATTTGGCTCTCAGATGAGAATATTGCCAACCACCAGTCAATAACACTACCTACAGAAACAGAACATGATATCACTAGTAAAGTTTTTCAAGCAATAATAAATATCTGATCAACCAGTTTGCTTCTTACCCTAATACAAAATGTACAAAGTATTTTTTGACATCCTGATCCAGGATCACTTGCAGCATTTCCACCATCTGGCTTAACTAGAACACTAAATAAAATTATCTGAAGACAAGCAAAGTGCATATTATTCATTACAACAAAGTGTATATTAGTCATTACAAAATGGCCACTCCAGCATAGTACCCATTAGCTCTTAATTGCAAGTTCTATTGAGGTTACACCAGACAAAGAAGCTATCGTGTTTCCTTTTAGATGCCACCACAACATACCCAAAGTTACTCTGGAGGTAAGGCTCTTGTCAGAGAAGCGCTTTTAAGAAAGGGAAACTGGGAAGAAACAATGCCTGTGTTATTGAAATTTATTGCTGAATCGACACTTAAACAATATGATACCAATTATTGGTTATGGTGGAAACTTTGCAAGGATCACAATAATTACAGGATATTTGAAAGTTGAAAGAGGAGGTAATTAAATTTCTTAATATATCTCGAAACCAAATTTCCAAAAGAAAAATTGTCCTTTATGAAACCAACAAAAAAGACAGTCACTTTACTTGCGTTAAATACGGGACATAGAACTCAAACATCAACAAGGATAAGGCTAGATCAGATTTTCATATCATCGGATGGAATGCAGACCTGACTATATTAATGCCTAAAGGCAGGAATAGAGAGAATCCTTGCCTTCAAATACCATTTTTTCTTGAAAATCCACGAATTTGCGCATCACTACGTCTGGAGCATTATATGAACAGAACCCTATACTAAGGAGCGCAGCTCAGGTTTTCTTCTTTCTATGTACTCGTCAGCCATACCATACAACATCTAGAGGATCATTAAGTAGGTGGATAAAGAGTTCATTGACAGAAGCTGGAATAGGCACAATAATTTTTTGCGGTACAAACTTGAAAGTACGTTTTTCGCGCTCTCTTTAAACTTTGAACGACGACGGCTTGACAGAGAAGCCAGTAGCTGGTTTTCTTCCTCTTTAAGATATGGCAATTTGCGTGCACAAGGGCTTACTACCAAGTCATAATATCTACGGACGGGATACCTCATATAATTACGATTGAACTTCACAGGTAAGCTCGTTTAATTGGTTAATTAAATTGATTGAATCTTGCAAGAAATACTTCTCTGAATCGAAGAAACAAAATAAAAAACTTGAAATTAACCAAAGGCAATGCGGTATCGTCGCTCATGACCCCGGCTTAAGAGGCACATTATTATGAGAACAGAAAAAATATTTGATATCACTGGGCCCACATGAACCAAAACTAAAGTTTTTTCCAAATGAAAGCAAAAACAGCTTTTCTTCTTCGTGGTACACGGAGTTTGATTTTTTTTAGAATACAGCACGTCAAAAGATGCAGCTTATTGTTTCGTTTGTTCGCTCTTTTTAGGTGAACCTAGGAGAAGTAAATCAGAAATTGCCTGGATTAGCGAAGGTGTAAGAAACTGGAAAAAAATTAAAAGCGCTAGAAGTAATAAGGTTGGAAAATTACATCTTCATTTTGGTTCTGCTTCACATAAAGCACTAGTAGATTATTGCAACTTCTTGATTAGAATAGAATAGAAGGGAGTTGGCGCTGGTACCCGCCTCTATCTACCACTGCAACTTATGCAGGTATATTGTAGCACTCCGAATCATGCTTAGAGGACCTCCTCCAATCTGGTCTTCCAAATCAGACTCTACAAATGGAGTACCGGCTCCTCCATGTACCTTGCAGGTCCTGGTTTGGCCTCTCCTAGCCTGGCATACCTGAGCCTGCAGAGAGCCTCACACTCGCACCACACGTATTTTGAAGTTTCCTCCTCCTCCTGACAGAACCTGCAACGGCTATTATCTGCCAGGCCGATCTTTTTCATGTGTCTGTTCATTCTACAGTGCCCCGCCTGCTGACCCGCTAATATTCTTATCGTCATGCGGTAGATCTGCCCTGAATTTTGGCGAGCCGTGTTTTATGAACTGTTTGGCCTATAGTTGCGCCGGTGTTTGTAACCACCAGTTTAGATATTGTTTATCTATCCAGCTTTTAACTGCTGTTTTGAAGATCTTGCTGCTCTCCCGCAGTAGGGCTCAGGTCCGAACGTAACATTACTTGCGCCCCGTTTTGCAAGTTTGTCGGTTTCTTCGTTGCCTTGATGACCTTCACGCAATGGTGAGGTTATTGTTACGATTGACCTCTTCAAGGGCACTTATGCAGTCTTTAACTCTGACCTTGTGTGCATTAGCTGCTTTTAAGGCGGGCCTATTTTCTAATGTTCAATTTCTCTATCTCCATGGCACAGTGTTATTACGGAATATTAGCTTATTCCGCTCCACTAAATTCAGTTCAATTACGAATGATCTTCGATGTTTGGGATTTGAGTCGCCAGTGACATCTATTCGCGAATGGGTATGTGCAAGTAATTATTTAAGAAGCACGAGTACCCTGCTTTATACCTACAATTTGTGGATTTGTTTCACTGTAGATTACTAGACTTAGTAGTGACATCAATTCGTGAATAGGCTTATCTCGTGTGGTTGGAAATTGGGGAGCGCAGTACGCTATTTAATACCTACAATTTATGAATTTAATTTACTATAGATTACTATATTTAGTAAATATCGGGTATTTCTTTGGTTGGTCGCCGCGTGTCCTATAGTGGTAGTCACATGATATAAATTATCATAAACCAAGTGACAACGAAACTACTACCCAGGCCCGGATTTTAAAATGGCTTAAAATAAAAATTTGAAATTTTCACCGACCATAGGTTTCAGTGACGTGCACATTCCGAGCAAAAAAACAATTGACAGTCACTTCCGGTTTCATCGGAAACGATGTAAGTTTAACTTTTTTAAATAGCAACCCCGGTATATCTTTGCATATTCAAACTCTACGAAAAATTCTAAACACTTTTTATGTAGGATGTACTATAGCTAAAGTTAATAGATTTTGACTTATGAGACTTTAAAGATTACCTTATTTTGACATTTATTTGCATTTTATAAAAAAAACAACATGTGCTACGACCAGTGCAATTTATACGTCAAGGCGCTCTAGGATGGCAGAATAAAAAACCTGAAATTTTGAGTTTTCAAAAATTGATATTTTTGATATGTTAATTTTAATTTTTTCATCGATTTTTGTATGAAAACGGGTTAACTTACAGCCATGAGACTTTTACTACCCAATCTTACTTTTTTGTGTTCTTATCATTTATATCCTTAGTTTTCATTTTCAAACAATGGATATTATTTTTTATTATGCTTATTGGATCCATAAAAATGGTATTTAGTGGTTGGCTTTTATTAAAATAAAAATAATCATGTTTAGCCATGACACAGGTTGCTATGGTTTTTAAAAACAATTGAATTTTGACAGGCAACTTTTATCATCCCTGTGTCTTCGGCAGATTTCACAATTTTTGTTGCAATTTGTGTAAATTATCGTGCTTTGTTTCGTGACTTTTTTTCGGCTTAAACTAAAAGTTCTTTGTAATCTGTTTAAAATGGCAAGTCTTACAAGATGTGAACAAATAGATATGCTTCTCTACGCAGAACGATACCCTGACAGAAACCAACCCTGCTATGCTTATTTTCCGTGGCTGGTAGAACATTTGAGAACGGTTCCCCAAAATGAAAATGAAGAAAAGTTCATTATTAGTGAAGAAGCTGAAATAAACGTTCTGGCATGTGTGAATGCTGATCCAAATATTTCTACTCGCCAAATTGAAAATGAAGTTGGAGTTAACAGAGAAAGTGCAAGGAAAATTTTGAAAAACATAAGTACAAGCCCTACAAACATCAAATCCACCAACACTTGGGTGTTAACGACTTTGCTCGGCGAGATCAATATTGCCGATGGTTTATGGAAAATCATAATCAAAATATTAATTTTAATAGAATTATATTATTTTCCGATTAGTCTCGCTTCACGAATCTGGGAATGCTCAACATGAATAATGTAAGATAGTGGGCAAATGAAAATCAACATCTATTTAGAGAAGGATCTTTTCAAGAACGCCTTGGTGTTAATGTGACTAGGTGTTTTAGGAACGAGAATTGTGGGCCCAATATTTTTTAATGTGCCCCTTACAGCGCAAACTTATTTGAACTTTTTGGAAACAACAGTTACCGATTTTTTTGACAATTTACCACTTGCATAAACTCCCAACATTTACTTTCAACAAGATGGTGCGCCGGCACATAATGCTAGGTTTTGTGTAAATTATTTAAATTACAATTTTGGGGATCGATGGATAGGGACGAATGGCCCTGTAAGGTGGCCAGCACGTTCGCCAGATTTGACGCCCTTGGATTTTTTTTTGGGGTCATATCAAAGAAAAAGTCTATTTAAGTCCACCTGAAAATCTGGGCATTTTAAGAAATCGAATTATTAGGGCTATTAATAACATTAGTATACCTCAAAAAGAAAATGTATTACGGAAAATTGTTGAAAAATGTGAGACCTGTATTGCACAAGTAGGGCGTGTTTTTGAAAATCTTAATTATGATTAGGTTCGTTCTTTTTTCATTCCTTTTTTTATCAATTAATATTAACCATGTATTCCTTTATAATAAAGTATGTATCATTTGTTTTGACCCTATCATACTTTGTTTCTTTTTTAAAATCCAAATGAATCAAAAAAGAGCAGACTGTTTCTTTGAATCTACATTTTACAAGATTTTGCCACTATCTGCCGAAGACACAGGGGTAATAAAAGTTACCTGTCAAAATTCAATTGTTTTTCAAAAACCATAGCAACCTGTGTCATGGTTAAACATGATTATTTTTATTTTAATAAAAGCCAGCCACTAAATACCATTTTTATGGATCCAATAAGAATAATAAAAAATAATATCTGTTGTTTGAAAATCAAAACTAAGGATATAAATGGAAAGAAGACAAAAAAGTAAGATTGGGTAGTAAAAGTCTCATGGCTCTAAGTTAAACTGTTTTCAAGCAAAAATCGATGAAAAAATTAAAATCATCATATTATCAAAAATATCAATTTTTAAACACTCTAAATTTCAGGTTTTTTATTCTGCCATCCTATTGGTTGGTTAACGTATAAATTGCACCATTTGTTTTGGTCCTAGCACATGTTGTTTTTTTGTAAAATGTAAATACCTGTCAAAATAGAGTAAACTTTAAAGTCTCATAAGTCAAAATCTATTAACTTTAGCTGTAGTATATCCTATATAAAAAGTGTTTAGAATTTTTCGTAGAATTCAAATATGCAAAAATATACGGGTGTTGCTATTTAAAAAAGTTAAACTTATATCGTTTCCGGTGAAACCGGAAGTGACTGTCAATTGTTTTTTTGCTCGAAATGTGCACGTCACTGAACCCTATGGTCGGTGAAAATTTCAAATTTTTATCTTAAGCCATTTTAAAATCCGGGCCTGGGTGTAGTTTTGTTGTCACCCGGTATAATATCACAAGAGAAAAAATTTTGTCGGCAAAATTTTCGAAACGTATGATAGTTTGTTTCTTCACAATTTCGCGAATGATATTTTTTGTATCAAAATCACGAGCCGTCAGGCGACTGATTATGTCAAAAAGCGAAATTGCCGAAAAGCAACAAACTTGAATAAAACCTTGAGAATAATTTTGTCTACACAATTTTTTCTCGAGTATTAACAGAAGCTTTATTTATTTGTTAACAAAATTAAATGTATAATTATTATTTAATGACGTTTGTCAAACTCACAATAATAGTTATACCATACACCTTTCTGATGGACCTGTCATAGTTTTGTCACTAAAAAACCACTCAATTAACGGGCAGGTAGTAGTTTTGTCAGAAGGAAACGAGCAGTTGCTATGACGTTTTACCAGTAAAAAACACTCTAATGAAATAGTCCAATTAAAACATCGAAAAGCATAATTTGTCGAACGTCTAAACATTTTGAAAGCGAGATCGTTTATCTTTGTGGTGACGCTTGACGGGTAACTGCTAATTTTTAATCTTGAAATATTTAATTCATCTTGCAAAATATTTCACTAATTCTTTCACTTTGAAATACATAATTAATAATTGTTTCTGATTCGCTTAATCGTATTTGACTAAAGCAAGGATTTAGCATTTTTATATTACACTTTCAATTAACTTACATCTTCAATAATCTTAATTTTTGTCGTGACCGTTGGGTTAGGATACCGATTTATTGGTGAATAATTTCGTGTCTCATTAGTCAAATTCATGTAATTTGAAAGAGATTTAGTCCAAATTTACAGAGAACGTAATTATTTCATCGTTTAGCGGTTACGCACATTATTTTACGTATTTTCATTCAAATTGAACAGTATTACTTGGGGAATTCTCGGAATAAATTCTATATATTCCTGCAAAGGTAGTAAATTGAATTTTCAGTAGAATTTCTCCGAATTTTCCCTCAAAGTATTGCTGGTTTTAAAATTTTTTCGTTTCGGGCTCATTTAATTAAATTTTCAATTTATTTGTTACATCAAGCATATAATTATTAGCAGTTGCCCCGTCTCGTCTCAACACTGATGTCTATTAATTTGCATTTATGAGAGGTTAATCTCACATGTTTAAATTTATCTGTTTTTTTAAATCTTTTATCTAAATTTCTATCTCGATGCGCGATAGTGATTATCTTATCGTTATCTTCAATTAATTGAGGCGTAATTACGCTCAATTATCGTTTATGTGCCAAGGGCCAAAATAAAAAGTAATAGAAATTACTTATTTTGAGTTATAAGACCCGTTATTAGAGGTTGTACCTCTATTTTTCTATTTATCGTTAAATTCAAGTTATCTGGATTTACCGAGTCACTAATTGGAACGACATTCCATAATTTTCTTTTGAATTTTAATTTAAGTCATTATTTCTTTTGAATTTCATATTTTAAAGTAAAGAAAAGAATATCTTGACTAACAGTAGTTATTTATAGTTTTTTCCCAACTTAAAATTGTAGTTTAAATTTCTGATTATATCTGTTTTAACCAGTAAATTTTCAATTTGTTGATTGCTTCCTCACATGTGTAACAGTGTCACTGATGTTCACATGATACTTCCCTGAATATTATTTAATTAGCGATGCACATTGGTCTAAGAATAGGTTATTTTATCTTGCATGTATTCATGTGTTTTAGCGATAGAGTTTCAGTGGAAAAGTTTTGTATTTCGACTCATCCTTGTTTATATTAACATTTTTGTTTAAAATG